>JANHJO010010345.1:11541-32268 GCA_032468235.1 Pseudoxyrhopus heterurus
GCTAAATTGCAGGCAGCTGGGAGCTGAATACTTAATTACAAAGTACAGCGTTCTTAAGCCGCTGCACCACCAAGGCCACCAATAATAGCTAATGGAATGCAAAATGCAACTCGATGTCTAATAAGCTTCATTTGAATGTCTAGATTGTTCAGACAGCAACGCACAGAAGTCTTAGCCAGCACGACCTCTATAATGTGGCAGAATTGAGAAGGCTCTGAAGGGTTTCAGTATCATCATCCTATTTTTTTTTGTCCTTTCTGTCAGCTATAAAAAAAAAGGGGAACTCAATATCTCATCCCTGAGCTGTCAAAGCTCTTGGACTAACAATGCTCCCCTGCGTTCCTCCACACAAAGGAAAATAATTTGCCAGCATTGTATCAATCCACATTTTAATTCAGGTTGTATGTACAGTAGCTGTCTGGTTATTGGTAGAAGGAAGGAAGGAAAGAAGGAAAGAAGAAAAGAAGGAAAGAAGGAAGGATCCACCTTGCTGTGAAGGATTTTTATTTCTTAAAAAAGATTCTTCTCGCTGGGATGCTAGAAAAAATAGCACATACGCGTGTGCATCATGATGCTTCATAACAGCTTGATTATGGTTGTAATTTGAAGTCTAAAACATGAGATGTATGTGCTTCTGAGTACTATAGAGAATAGGGAGGAAGGGAATAAATCTAGCTGGCCAGTTTTTGACACAGATTATGAAACTGACCAGAACCTGTCTAGAAATATTGAGACTGGATTTCAAGTGCCTGTATTCTTTCCCTAGCACAATTAGGTTGCAAAAGAAATTGAGCAAGAGCTTTCTTGCACACTGCAACTGGAAGATGAGATAACTCAAAGGCAAAGACAACCAGCCGTACGCCTCAGTATTGCAAAATAATAATAGCAATGGGCATTGACACAATCACCATCAATCGACTGCAAAAAGGCAGCTTTTACTTGGAACAATTTGTGACAATAGCCTTAACACAATCAAACAACTTCTGCTTACCCCAAGTCCTTGGGAGAGACTCGATAGGTTGATTAAAATGTCAAATCCAGAATAAATATCTGGCTGTGATGGTTTTTACCAACTGCACGGTAATTGTTATTATTTTAAAATCAGCTTTGCTCTGGTTTCACATAAACAGGCACGGAGCTAGTAAAATGTCCAGCTGAGGCTGGGAATAGAGGCGGACAGGTCTGGAGACACACCCGAGTCCTGCAAAAGTTGGATATGGAAAACCCATACATCACCATGCTTTCCAAGGGAAAAATCCCAGAAAACTGGAACTGTAGTTAGCAAATGGGGAGTTAAACCAGTTGGATCATTTGTCTTTTAATAGAAAGCTCTTCATGAAAAGCAGCATGTTTCTTCCCTGTTCATCCCCCAGTTTTTCCTTTATGACATTTATCTTACCCATGGTTTGGCTGTAGCTTCCTTCCAAAGGGAGCTTTATTCCATATGTTTCCATTCCCAAGAGAGATGGAGGGTAAGGTTGTGCTTCAACAATCTGCCACTAATTAGGAACAGTGGGCAGCAAGGGCATAGAAGGACAGGCAACCTAAAATCAAGATTTATATCTGGAAAAAGAAATTAGTTAGCAATTTCCTTGCCAAACGAGAAGCCATCTAGGAAGATGAGCGGTGTGTGTTCAGACAGGAAATGTGCCACACATATGCACAATTCCCACTGATGTGAATGTCAGGCGGTTGTGCCGAAGGTTTGATCAATGCCCAAAGGTCAAGGCTCTGATTCAGGGAGAGTGACAGGGCTGAAATGACATTGAAAGGCCATGAAATGTGAATGCTGTATGGGCTGACATTTCTGGATAAAGCTTAAGGATATACAAGATACGATCAGCTTACCGTCTGTGGCTTGTGTACCTTTGAGCTGCGAGCGATTAAAGTGTCATTTCATGGCCTTTTGATCACTGCTCTCTGGATCAGCGGAAGGGAATGTCAATCCATGAATCTCTGTGACTTAGTGAATTTTCATCCTTATGGCGCTACACCATTTTCTTTGGAGGACATTTTTGCTTATGATTACTGTATCTTAAGAGGTGTCACTTGGTTTGTATGTCAAATTAGTGGGTCAAATTAGGCTAAAACCAGAAAAGTAAATGTTGCTGAATTGGAACTGAGCAAGTGGGTGGTGGTGATAGTGTTGGAGCCTTTAGCTCAATTGATGACTGAATCAAAGGACAAACATGAAAAATCTAACCTCTTTTCCCTTTTGATAGGGTTTAAAATGTTGTTTATCAACGTCAGCTATTTTGAAATGGGTGAACGTCAACTCCCAGAATTCCCCACCTGGCTGGGGAATTCTGGGAGTTGAAGCTCGCCTATCTTAAAGTTGCTGAAGTTGAGACACACTGATTTAGAGGTTTAAAGCAAAACAGATCCATTAAATCAGGCAGAGGCTTATGAAGTTGTTTTGCTTCTCCTCCCAGTTTAACAAAACTGAACTGAAAAATCACTTCATCTAATGTTGACAATTTGATTCTTAATTTTAGTGATGGAATCAAGGGAATGAACGGGATGCACCCCACAAAAACAAACTTATTACCTGCAGTCAGTAATATACCTGCCTGTCATTTAAATTTTTTTCCTATTGAGAATACATACTGTGATCGAGAGCACAGTGGAGGCCCATCGTACCTCATCCTGAACGTCCTCTCCAGTGCTAGCAATGTCTTTAAAAAGGGCACACAAAAAAACTTCCAACTGTTAAATTTCATTGTGCTGTGGCTTGTGTTGGGTTATGGATCTTGGACAGCTCAGGACTAAAACATCTTTCAGCTATACACTGGCACAGCCAGAATAAACTATACTTTCAAATAATGGTTTGTGTCTCCACATTTATTCAACCTACCAGTTGGGCTTATCTATGTTATACCTTCCTTGGTCAAGGTTATTAATGCTACAAAGGAAACATATGATAGTGTGATACATAGGAACAAAAACAACATCTCATGGTACTGTATAGGGAAAAGTCATCTATTGCTTTATTATTTTTGTGAGAAATAATTGGAATCCCATCCTGTTGAGATGGTGGGATGTTTGGGGATGTTTGTCAGGTTCACCACCTTGTTTTTCTTTTTTGTTCCTCTATTCTAGTTTGGTTTTGTTGGTTGTTGCTTCTTATTATATTATTTTTATAATGTCTGATGTATCGTCAGCTACCCAGTGTAGCATAGAGACTGTTTGTCAAATACAAACAAAGCCTATTCTATTCCAATTCCATGTCCACCCAAAAGCTACGGTACTTAAAAATCTCATTCATGATCCATCAGTGCTTCACCATTCATCTGTGATCTCTGGGCCAGTCAAACAGGCTATTTTGTGGCCCGAGTTTAGCACTCTTTCAAAAAAGCATTACAGACACAGCCTGACCCACAGTTCATAACAACCTGACAGTACTGGTAGTCCTCACTTAATTCATTTAGCGATTGTCCAAAGTTACAAAAACACTGAAAAAAGTGACTTATGATCATTTTTCACACTTACGATCATTGCAGCATCTCCAAGGTCACATGATTAAAATTCAGATGCTTGGCAACCAATTCATATGTATGATGGTTGCAGTGTCCAATGTGATCATCTTTCACGACCTTCTAACAAGCAAAGTCAATGAGGAAGCCCAATTCATTTAACACCTGTGTGACTAGCTTAGCAACTGCAGTGATTCACTTAACAACTGTGGCAAGAAAGGTCGTAAAATGGGGCAAAACTCACTTAACAAATGTTTTGCTTAACAACAGAAATTTGGGGCTCAATTGTGGTCATAAGGTGAGGACTACCTGTAGAGGCCGGGCGGTGAGGACCGCCAGTGATGTTTCTGTGCACCTCAGTTGACGCGGGTTGAAAACTGCCTCCCCGTAACCCACTGAAAAGAAAGTCTAGTGACTCTTTCAGTCTGTCTTTGTGGGGTGAGGTCAATTGAATGAACACAATTGACTGAACATACGAGAAAGATCCAGCGTTGGAGATGCTTAGGATAGGTTATTAACAGCATGCCAAGCAAGACTTAAATGCAGTTTTGGTGGTTGTCTAGTTGGTGGCAGATAACTCTGGTCATCTGAAAAGTCAAAGCAAGATTGGGAATAGAAATTTGGATAGGAAGCCACCAGAAATACCAACAATAACCAAAAAAAAATCACTAGCATATCATTGCCGAGAAATCTTGAGTGGATATCTCCTTAAAACCCCCAAGAACAGAACTTAAAGGCGATTTTAAAAAATCTTTCTAAATTGTACCTCAACCTGTGGTAGGAGCCCACCCTTTTAAGTTCTGGGAACCAGTTACCACATTAGATCGTTGTATGGGCTGTTTGTTTAGGCATAACATTTTATGTAAATGAAGCAATTGTGCTTTTGTAAACCAGATTCATGGTCTACATCTGTGCACAAGGATTAGATTTATGATAGGAATCATGCCAAATGTGGAAAAACTTGTTATCTGCTCCTTCAACGTTTTGTATATTTTTTTTGTCCAGACAACATATAAACCTGTTTTCTATTGGCATTTTCTTGGAGTAGCATGGTCCATATATGACAGGAAAGAATAGATGTTTAAAATTTAAATAATTTAAAATCTTTAAAAGATCTTAGAAGTAGATATTTTAAATAAAAATATTAGTAATAAAACTGAGTTTAAATTATTGTGATTTAAATTATTTTAATTTTGTGTTTTGATTAGCTAGTAGTTCTAGTCCTAGGACACCTGTATTGTCCATGAGTGCAAGAAAAATTAAAGATAATGCAGCAGACTGGCACAACTTAATAATGAAATGGGAAACCTTGAATGATAATGGATTTTCTATTGCCAACAAGATTGTGAACATCAAAAATGCTACACAGTAAGTACACTGAACTAATTTGTCAATAATGTTGGTGCAAAACTCATTTTTATTTCATTTAAACTGGATTTTTTTAAAAAAATTGTTATATGATGCACTTAGAAGTTTAAAGAAATTAAAGATGATTCTCTGTTACAGTTAGAAAGATGATAGTGAAGGTATTTTTCTTAAATATTAAATGATTTTTTAAAATTGTTTATTAGGTTTAAAGAGAGCAATTTGGAGATAGAACATGAGGATCCCTCTGACAGTGAAAGACTGCCACTTAACTATAACATGGAACTGGAGCAATGCTGTACAGAACTACTTGGGACTTTTAAAAAATTGGTACTTCTTACTAGAATCTGTGCTGAGAAGCATTTCTATACTCCTCACCGGTCAACAGAAGTATATCTTTGCAGCAAATTGTCATATTACCTTTTAATTATTTTATCAAGCCTATTCAAGACAGCATCCTTTAACTTGAAACAATATTAAGCATATAAACAAGATTTTAAATGAATGTATACTATGCATATTAACTCAGGAGTGCCAAACAAAATCATTAAACCATATTTAGTTGGGGCTGTTAAAAATGTCCTTAGAGAAACATTATGGTTTGTCACTATTGCTTACCTTGTCTGTGTCCCACTTTTCAAAATTTCTTAGCTGCTAAAATTAGCGATCAAGCAATTTTGCTCAAAATGTTTACTGAATTTTTGCTTCTTAAATGTTGAATCTTATTTGTTCTCAATTTTGCTAGGCTAAAATACATGAGAAAATGGAAAAACTGTGTTCAACAACTAAAGGGGTCTGTGACTTAGAAACATACCATCATGCAGCAGAACCCAAGGCACCATTATTTCATATGTGGCCTGTTTCCCATTTCCGTAAGTAAACCTGTCTTTTTGATGAGGACAATTTATTTTGAAAATGATAACAATGAGTCAGAGGCCTTGATACCTGCCCCTCATAAATGTATCAGATCCCCTCTTTAATCACATAGTAATGACATTTATAGATTTCTTTATGCTCAATGCAAAAAAAAATGTCCAAATCTCCTTCTGGTTAGCTTCATTGAATGATTTTTGGTTGTATTTTAAAAGAGATAGAAAAAAAATCTCTCCCAACTTGTCTATATCATGTATAGTTTTATATCCATCTCCTCCCTCTTGGTTGCTTTATTCCAAGCTAAAGAATCTGAAACATTCTAGCCCTTTCCTTACAGAAAACGTTCTATACTTTATTCATTTTGCTCTCTTCACTTTTTTTCAATTTTAATATATTGTCATCATACAGTTGGAAGATACCTTGGAAGTCATCTAGTCCAGCCTATTACCCAGTGCAGGAATTCTTACACCATTCCAGATAAATGGCAGTTCAGTGTTTTCTTGAATGCCTCCAGTGATGGAGCACCCAAGCTGTTCTATTGCTATAGCTCTCATAATCAGGAAATCCCTCCTTATTTCTACTGGTGATCTTTCTCTCTGTTAAGGTTCCACCTATTCGTTCCTGTCTTACTTCAGGTGCTAAGGAGAATAAATCCAGTTCTTTTAATTGTGCTTTGTAGAACGTACCAACTCTGTTCCTCTTCTTTGCACTCTTTATCAGCTCCTTAGCATCTTTTTTTATTGTGGCAATGAGAACTGGACATAGAATTCCCTGTATGGTCTGACCAGTACAGCATAGAGTGGTATTATCTCTTCCCATTATCTTGGCATTGTATTTTGTTGATGCAGCCTAAAACTGCATTTGTTCTTTTGGCACATTCCTGGTCCATTCTTAATCTGTGGTCTGTCAGAACTCCCAGACTCTTATTGCAAACACTACTAATAATAAGCCAGGTGCTGCCTATCTTGTAAATGTGCATCTGTTTTTTCCTGCATCTCAGTGCCTACTTGTCTAACTACTGAACAATATTTTTGTTAGGCAGGGCCTAGTGTTCAGAGCTATTGATATCTTTTTAAAGCAGTCCCCCCAGTTTTGTAATATCTGCCAATTTTATGAATGTATCTCTTCTATTTCCTCATCTAGTCATTATAAAGATGTTGAATATCTTTTTTTTTTTTCAAATATGCCAACCAGAACTATACTTACAATTCTAGAATCAGGCATGTCATAAATTTCTTAAGAGCCTTACAGTGTTGGCATTTTAAATCTCAGTACTTTTTCTTTTGACCCTTGGAGCAGAATTTGTCTTTTTTTACAACTACAGACAGATGCTGTCTGTGTTTTGTCCCACTGTACATCACTTTACACTTAGATTTAACTGTTTGGTTAAATTGAAGCCATTTGATTGACCATTTCTGCTTTTAAAGGAATCCTTCTGGAACTGTTCACAATCATTTTCAATTTTTACCATGCTAAATACCATATACTGTAATCTATCCATAACCAAGATAGTTTATGTACAAGTTTAGAAACACTGGTGTCAGCGCAGTACAACAAGGGATTGCACTTCTTGTATTTATCCATTTGAGGCAATTGACCATTTCTGTTTTTGCTTCTGCTTTTTAATTAATAATAGTAGCCCAATGGGCTTAACACAGGACCTGATGATTTTTAACTAGTTAGCAATCCATTAAACAAGAGATCTTATCCCATGATTGCTGAGTTCACTGATAAGGAACTTTGCCAAAGGCTGTTGAAAATCCAAGTAAGCAGCATCAACAAGCATCATCTACCTATTTTTTGACCCAAAACATTCTGGAGTGGTGATGAAACAGGATTTAGTGCTGCATCTTATCCTGATTTCCCTTATTTATTCCAGATCATCTTTGGGTCATGTTTTAAAAAGTGGTATCCCATTATAACGAGCCACAGAGATGGTTGGGCAAGTAAATGCATTCAGACATGTTGAACGTTAGTTCTGTTGGGAAAATATTTCATCTCACTAGTTTTCAAGATTCTAAATTATAAATCAAGACAGATGTATCCTATAATTTAACCTAAAGTTATCAATCGTATAAACTTCAGAAATTACAGTTTTTCTATCTAATAATTAATACTGAAAGGTTTTTAACTAAACTCTTTCATGTATTGAGCTGAATGTGTCTAGTAAATTCATAGCATATCTCCACTGTTTTCTTGGCAGTAATGATTCAAGTGCTAATCAGGTCTGATCTACTTAGGTTCCAAGATCAGCCAAATTTTATGCAAGTACTATGTTGCAGTATGCTGAGAAAGGGTTGACAAAAATAGGATATAAAACACAATACAGGACCTTTTTTTTTAACTTCTTTTTCAGATGATGTCTCGGTCAAGCTCTTAGATATGTATTCACAAGAACTGAAACTCAAGCACACCATTGTGGAAGAAATTGCTCATACTGCTGACCAAGATCTACTGATGGTCTATTTATCATCATGGTTATATCAGCCCTACATTGACAATAACAACATAGTTCTGTTAGAAAGTATGTTGTTAGAAACAGGACATAGGCAGCTATAATTTTACCTATTTATTTGATATATCACCTTAAATTTAAATATTTTAAGTAGCAAGATACATAGTGCTAATATTGTTATGGATTTATGATTTTATTATATTATTTACTTGCAGCTTATTTATAATAAAGTATTTACTTTTTATGATTTATACCCCTTTTTGTTCTATATTACACCACAAAGCACAATTGCCTTTTATTTTGAAGTATATTATGAGCAACATGGTTATTTTCAGAATACTTTGTAGTTTATCTGGGTATGTAACTGGACTGTCAGAAAATTAGTGATATCCAAGTATATACTCGAGTATAAGCTGAGTTTTTCAGCACTCAAAATGTGCTGAAAAAGTCACCCTTGGCTTATACTCAAGTCAACTAATTTTCGCCCAAACCGGTAGCTAAATCAGCTGGTTTTCGGGGCCAAATTGATGCAGGCACATTGCGTGCTGTGCGCGCATCAATCTGGGCCCCAAAATCAGCCGATTTAGCTAAATTTAGCTACCGGTTTGCCCGCATCATTTTGGGCCTGAAAACCAGCTGATTTAGCTACTGGTTCGCCTGAACCGGTAGCTAAATTTAGCTAAATCAGCTGGTTTTTGGGCCCAGATTGATGCGCGCACCGCGCGCACATTACCTTATGCCCGAAAATCAGCTAATTTTCAGGCCTAAATTGATGCTCTGGCTTCTGGCAATAACTTTACCCAGTTTTCCTAGGTAAAAATAGGACCTCGGCTTATACTCGAGTCAGCTTATACTTGAGTATATACGGTAGTTTAATTCTTCCCTAACATTCATAATGTGTCAATATGTGGGAGTAGTTTCCTCAGTCTCCTCAAACTGGATAAAAAATGTCAAGGAAAAATCTACAATCATGTACACTTCTCCACTCATATGAAAATAAAGCTGCATAATTATATATTTATGTTTTACATAAATATATACAATGTGCAGAAGGCAGTTTCTCTACTTTCAGACTCATATCTTGATTAAACATTACTACTGGCATATAACTTATGACATTTTAAGTAATTAATACAAGAAAACAAGCAATAGAGTAAAAACGTCAGATTGTGTACATCACATTTCCAAGAATGCCAAAACAGAACAATTCCTGAATAGGGCAGTTATTTAACATGTGAGTGTTCAAGTCGTTTGTTGTAAAAAATAATTAAAAAACAAGGTTCAGAATAAGGAAGATTCTGAAGCCCTTCAAAAACCAAGCAACTCGTATGATACAGCCAGGATAGGGAGATAGAGAAACAGACTTCTAGTCTAGAAGATAAAAAAGGAAAGGCAGCAGTGGCCAGGTATGTAAAGATCAGCACTGTTCTCTTCCATTTTTGGCAACATAGATTCTAGATGAATCTCTTACGAGTTTCCTAGTATGTTACTGTTCAGTGTCTGTTCAGATTGTATTTATAATCTTGACTTCTTCCATCCCAACAAAATGGAAAGATTATATAAAGGAAATCAGAACTCTTGATTATCAGCAGGATGACTCAAAAAAACTGAAGAGAATGCGGACAAATTTACTATAATGGGAGATTCCAGGCAAAGAAAGTTCATGTTCAAAAATGGATCAAATCTGGCATGGAATTTACAAAGAAAATAATTCTAGGAAAAAATCCCCAATGCTATGGGAGAGAGAGTTGTGCTTGGAATGGTGCATTTAGTCCCTCCATCCTGTGCCCCAGGCACATACTATGAATTACTTGGTTACATAAAAAATATACAGATACCTCCTATGATCACTGCTATAGTACTTGGAAAGAATTCAAAAACTATGCTGCATATACTTTCCCTAACTTGTTTAGAATTGCTGTTATGTGAGATGGTGCATTACAGCACACTTAGTTACTTCCAAATCACCTCGGTATGGATTAATCTATATTTTTTAAAACAAGCTGTTGCTTAGACTTTTGCTCAGGATCTAAAAGGCCATGTATCGGTACATAACATGCTAAAAACTCAGAGGAATAATAAGCTGGCTCCTCTTCAATCAGGTGCGGGTAACAAAATGCAGACATCTTCTTCATAGCTAGTTTAATATTCAATGCAATTAAGGAATCATGACTTGTTCCAGAAACAAGCTACCAGTAAGTCCATCGTTTACCCAACGTATTTTTAAAAAACACTTCCAGGAAGCTGCCCATATTTTCCCTGTTTCTAGGAAGAGCAGATATGGGCATGTACATCAAGAAGCCAAAATACGTGTTATTAAATGCAGATGTAGTCTATCAGTGCATACACCTTCCAAATTTCACATAATTCAATTTAGGCTTTAAAACTCCCATATGGCATGACATAAATTATTCGATTTTTTATAATATTTCTTTATGTCACACACTGTTGAACTCTTCATTTCCAAACACTGTCTAGGTACTATGAATTAAGAGTGTTTTCAGAGTTACTTGGGTTTGGGAAAATTAAGAATATATCTTACAATTGCAAGTATGTAGAATAGGACATATCTGAAAACATGAAGTAAATGAATTTTTACCTTTAAACAAGCCATTTATAGATGTTCTATGTAGTAAACTAAATATTTAAGAAAACCTTGGCTATCTGTTTATTATCCAAGAATAGATGAAATCTATAAAACGTTAAAATGATTCAATATCAAGAACAATCTGTAAGGACTTTAAATCTCAAATAAAGCTCTTCTACATTTTAAAAAAGTAAAATTAAACTGGAAATCTCATAGAAACAACAATCTGTAAAGCACCGTTTTCTTCAAGTTTATTCAGGATAGCATATACAAGAATTTAAATGTTCATTTTTAAAGGAATTCTGGCAGTTGTCCTTAAATTTATACAGTATTTTAGGTAGTCAAGCATTAATATATCCATAGCAATTGGTACAACATATTTGTCTCTTAGGAGAAATTCATTTTCTATTAACTCCCTATAGTACCACTGATTAAGCCCCTCTTTTAAGTGCTGCTAGCTTTCCTGCAGAATTGACTCATTCAATCATTATGAGAATATTGACTCTTAGGAAGCCAATACATCTTCTCTTATGCAGACAAAGGCATGTGCAAGTAGGGACAAAGTGACAAAAGTGCATTGTGATATGATGCAAACTCCAAGTTATGTAATCATGAGCAATATGGCAATGCAAGTACAAAAGCATAAAACTTGCAGGTAGCATACCAATGCATGTTTTATCATAAAGGCCAACCTGCTCCTGAATACCTGAAGAGAAGACAATATTATTAGAACCAGATTAGAAAAATTATTCTGGGGAGGTAACAGCTAAATCTGGATATTTTTAGAACTTATGCTATATGTTAAATGCGGCCAAGCTTGTGGAACTAAAAACAAATTCATGTTTAATAAACATTTCAGGTAGACTTTCAAAACTGTTTCCAAAATATTTTTATAATGGCTTAATTTTAGTATTGTTAAAAGTGCTGCAACTACATACATTCATACATTTGTATAAATGTATGTAGTAGTAGCAGCAAACTATGTTACAGATGCATAGCACCAGGAAGAAGCAAAGCATATCCCCAATGGAAGTTCCTAGTTTCCATGATCTTCAACATTATCATGTTGTACTTAGTACATTCTCTACTTTTCTTCCACTAAAATACTATTAAATTGATTAGTCATATATTTTCAAGGAAGGATGAAGCTGGTCTATTCAATTTCCTGAGATCTAAACTGATGAACTACTCCTGTGATGTTTAATACTGTGGAAATTATTACAGTTTTAAGAAAGTTCAGAGTCTGTTAACAGCATTTTTTCTTAACTTCTTGATATATTTTATTTTCACTGTTTTTTCATGAAGAAACGAAGGAGAACAATGACCGTATTTTTCAGATGTTTCAAGAGATATAATAAATCATTTCATTTACTGTGTCCCAATTTGAATTTATCTTTGTTCTTGTGAACATCCTCTATGGTCAGTTGGGCATCTCAAATAATCTAATCTTGGTATATTTAAAGGCTGTAAACGTTCATTTTTTCTTGAGTGTGTTGATCACATAAATCTGCATTTATCATCCACAATTCTTGTTTGGAGCAATTCATATTCTTTTTTTTCCATATTATTTTTGCAGAACAATTTTTGCTGTACATTTCTAAAACTTAAGAAAACACAAAAATGCTGTAATTTAAATGCACATTTTATTAAAGAATATATAGCTTTTTGAATATAGAACACTGCAAGATAAGATTTCTTTCACTATGCATAAAATTTGGTATTTTTATTGAAAACCTTGAATATTTGCCAAGATGAACTAACTAATCTTAAAGCTGTATGACGTTGTTGGCTCTGGGAGTGAAAGAAGTCTGCCTGAACATAACAAGGCTTCATAAGGTATTTCCAGCACCTCTCCACCTGTTTCTATTTCTTCATTTAGAAATATCTGTAATTTGCCCTCAAATGCTGCCTCCCCCCCCAATCTTTGCACTTGGTTTTGTCATAATGCAAAAACATGAAGTGTGTTTTGAATGCATAAAACAGACGGTTGTGATTTTCATTTCATCTGTATTCCACTGAGCCTGATTGAATTCTATTCCCTAGAGGCCACAGGTCTTGAAGAATGGCTTCTCATATAATATAAGGGGTTTAAATTTGGAATGGAAATCCCCATCTATTCTCAAACCCATGAATAAGCAACTGAGATAGGCAAGTAATAAATGGAGGAATTGAATAATGTAGTTCCATGTAGGAGAAAAAAAATTATCACCTGGGCAACTTTCTAGTGCCCCATCCATGCCTGAAGCTGATTCTATTGATCAATATTGTTAATATTGATGGTACCTCTTCCATGTGAAAACCCTAGGCAATTGTTCTATTCTCTATCAAGAAACCTGGTAATGATTAAATTTTTAAAAAACATTAAAAACAGCTCTCAGTATAAACCATGAATTTAAAACATAGCTATTTATTATATTTAAAACATTTATGTAGCTGCCCACCTTATAATCATCTCCCAATTAAAAAACTATATTAATTTTCAGTCAAATCAAACATTTCTATCATTTAGTAACCATATGCAGTTACAATGATGATGAAGTAAACATTGATGACTTTCACAGAACTGTAGAGCAAGGAAAGCTGAAGTAAAGCCATAAGCACAATCGCAATTTCACTTAGCAATTATTTAACCAGAGTTGCCAATTGCAATTGAGGTTGCTAAATGAAGATTTTGCAAAAGTTCAATATTTTTTACTCCAGCTGCAGTACATAAGACAAAACAAAAAACAGGCAGGAGTAGATAATGCCCTTATAGCTACTGTTGGACTACAATTGCCATTAGCTGCAACTAAAATGGTTAATGGCAGGAATTAGGATAACTGTAATCCAAAGCAAGAGATTATTCACCCCTTATCTCACTCAAAAGAAACACTCTAATACTAATTCTATTATTAAAAGAACATTGAGCAATGCCGTGTAACAAAATATTATACCCTATTAATATAGGCAAAGTTCAAATTTTGCAAAAAGATAAATGATTTTCAATCCATTGCTGATACTTAGCAGAAAATAAATTTATAAAAAATAAAAGCACCTTATCTTTATAATGGTGCAAAATATATACATGTTACCATGGCAAAATTTGTTTATTTTATACCTCAGCTGCTCGTTTCTGTCCTGAAATATGGAGCAATATAGGCTCATCAGTAGATTCAGTACATTCAGGAAAAGAATTTGTCTGTATTTTTGGCACTTCAAGACAACAATCGGTAATTCCTAGTGATTCAGCTACCTGTTAAAACACAAAAAAGGAAAACTTCACTGAAAGTGCCATCCGTAAAAAAAACCAGTCATTCATATAGCAATCATGAAAACTGATCAAAGATTTTCTCTGTATTTTGCATCTCTATTTGTTACATGCTAAAGATTTCACACTTTTTCTAAAAACTAATGCAATGGTTTACTCAGGGCTTATCAAGAATCTTACTAATAAAAGAAAATCCAAGTTGAGTAATTAAGTATGTCATAATATCTGCTTCATCCATTTCAAAAATAATTCTTCCAGAATGCTTTACACGATATTCATATACCAGTATCTTTTCTCTTACATTCCCCAGTTTTTAGAATTAAACAAAATATCAAAAACAGTGGGTTAAGATTAGGATTAGGGTTTGACTAAAAGAATTATTAGATAACAGTGAAAGGAGAAATGTATACCAGATTGACAAACATATACACTATGTATTGTTTGTCAGTGCTTGAATTCCTCCAAAAAGGGGCAAGGAAAAACTTTTGAGCAGTATCTTCATTTTTTGGCATTGTTTTATTTATGTGTTTTGAGGTTGTTTTGATCTTTTATGTTTTTATTCTTACTTCATTGATTAGTTTAGCACAGCAAAACAAAATAAGTATTCATTCGATTTGTTTTTTTAAGCAGATCAATTTGCAGAGATTATTATATTGGGACAAGTTATTGTATTCACATCCTGCTTATTTTCTTTATAACCATTTGATGGGCCATTATAGGAACAGAATATTGATCCAGCATAGTTTATGTGAAGATGGAAGAATGCATATTAGAGTAATATGATCAAAAAACTTTGCCAACTACATTGCTCGTATTTTCAATAATCATTTCAATGAACCACATTGCTAGTATTTTCATTGTTTTCTTTTTTAAGGAAATGCAACATCCATTTTATCTACACATAATTTGACTGAGAAAGCTTTTGCTAATAAAAAATAATCTGCATTATTCTTACCTTATAGTTTTTTATTTCTAATGGTTGCTTTAATTCAGAATTATTAAAATAATCTTGATACATTTTCTTTACCATTGAATGGAGCTCTTCAAATTCCCGGTAAACATCCGGAAAGACTGCTTTTGTTTGACATTTTTTCTCTGCCTGATCAAAAACAAAGTATAAGCAAGCTTACAAATAAAAATTGTACATTTCATTTACAATCTTTTCTTTTCCATTTCTGTTATAATGAAACTGGCTTCAGTTGATTACACATATACTGTATACTTTTTCTAATACTATTTAGCAGACTCTTTGAATCTTTCCTTGGAAATCCCATTTTCTCTTAGGCAATATTACACTTGCCTTGCTGACATTAGATCAAATTCTTCCTACTTGCTAGAAAATATGGTTTTGTGTAAAATACCAACTTTCAAAGACTTGCCTTCATCAGTAGGAATTCAAATACAGTAACAACTGTTGTCAAATGTGGAACTACCAGCTCCATAAATTCTTCATTGGTACACTGCTGAATCAGCTGTTAAAGAACATAATTTATTTAGAAATGTCATAAAGTGTTTTTAATATGTAGATAAATAAGAATAAGTAATAATATAAATGAAAAATACCTCTTTTAGCTTAGCTTTTCTTTTAAATCTACTACCGGTAAGATGCTCTGCTGAGATACTATTAAGAGAATTGGAAGATAATTGACCAAGACTGCTAAATATTGTAGAACATCTTGATCTATTAGCCATCTTTGGTTGATAAGATCTTCTCTGCCGTTTTCTTCTTCCAGGCCCCGAATGGGTGCTGTATGGTTCTTCAGTCTTTCTATCTTCTGCAGAAATATCAGACTTCAAAAAAATGTTCATTAGAATTGTTTAAAAGTTTTGCTTTTATATATTCATCAATCAGTTTGAAATTATAGTAACAAATCTGCATTGTCACCATATAAAAAATAGTTAAAACCTCTCAAAGATAGCAAATGCATTTTTGAAACAAAAAAAATTGATGATATAGATAAAAATGTTGAAACATGTAGTATTGAAAAAAGCAAAAATGTAGTGACAGCAGTAAAGTTACAAACATTTTCAAATTGTGAAGTGGTAATCTGTATATTTTTATTTCATATTTGACATTCAAGATGATTATGTAAGCAACAGCCATGAAAGCTTCTTGCCGCACCACATAGGGTAAGTACTATTCCTTTCTTGTCCTGCTTCCTAACTTTAGATTAGAATAATTTATGCCCCTGTGTATGTTAAATAAGCTATAAATAATAACATTTAATGTCTGGAAGTGAAGAAGACCGAAGGAATCAGTTGAAGATGAAAGAACATTTGCTGATCTGGTGGTGAGCATTAAAAAAAGAAACAAGATGTCCTGCTCTTTGTAAAATTGAGATTCAACATGTGGACATAAATGGTGGGAACAAAGGAAAAAGAAACAAAATTGTGTCAATAGGCAAAGCCAACCCAGTACAAATAGGTTGAGAGGCTAAGCCTTAACAGACTTTTCTTCTTGGCCTCAACAATTCATAGGGATGGTGACATGATCATGAAATGCACATTTGCCATTTGGAGAAAAGATTATGAATTAGCTCTAGACAAAATATTAAAATACAGAAATATCATTCTGACAACAAAAGTATTATCAAGACTATGGTTTTCCCAGGACTAACATATGACAGCTGGACCATTAGCATGCCTGAAAAAAATAAAAATGCATGTCTTTGAATTAAGATGCTGAAAGAAATTGTCAAGAATCCCTTCAGCCATAACAAAAGAAATAATTAAGTAGTAGATGAAACAAAATGAAATTTTCATTGGAAGCATTAAGCATGAAGTTAAAGTTTAAATGTCTGGGTGCATAATGACTTGTTGGAAAAGTCACTGATGTTTAACAATTAATTGAACAATTAATTGAAGGCAATTAATCAAGTCAACAGAAAACAATATAGCTATATAGGTAATCCTGGACTTATGATCAGTCATTTAGCAACTTTTCAAAGTAAAGCAATTCTGGCTTTCATAAAAGTTTGCTCCAACCCCCGCATGTTACTGTGCTTGGCAGCTGACTTGCATTTATGACCAGTTGCCAAGTGGCCTGCAATCCTGTGATCGCTTTTTGCAATCTTCTCTGCCAGCTTCCCTAGAAATTCAGTGGGGAAGCCAGTAAGTTGTAAGGAGAGGAGATGGGGAATTAGAGGTCTGTTCCTGCAGTGCACCAGGAGATTTCCCCTCCTCTTCATGCACCAAGGAGAAGTCCCTTGGTGGCCTTCAGGAATAGACCTCAACCCTTCAAGATCTGAGGTCTGTTCCATCAGAGCACCAGGGGATTTCGTCTCCTTTCTAGGGCTAGAAATCTAGCAAACATCACTGTTCTGAAGGTTAGAAAGGTATGGAGAAGCAAGCTGCTTGCAGTTAAAAAAATTGAGTTACAAAGATATGGAGATGCTTAGAAAGGTACGGCGAATGGGGGCTGCTTGTAGGATGGCATAAGGTAGGCCTTTGTAGGAAGACCATGCTCTTTCAGTTGTGGTTGTTAAGCGAATTGCTTTACTCTGAACAGTTGCTAAATGACTGGTCATAAGTCCAGGACTATTTGAATAGGTACTTTGTTTTCTGTTGGCTTGTTTAATTGCCTTTGGTTTTGCAAACTTCAGGGACTATTCCAACAAGTCATTATGCACTCAGAATGTTTAAACTTTAGTTTTGTGGTTAATATTTCCAATGAAAGCTTCATTTTGTTTTATCTAGTATTTAATTATTTCTTTTGTTATGGCTGAAGGGATTCTTGACAATTTCCTCCAGCATCTTAGTTTGAAGACATGCATTTTTATTCATTCAGGCATGCAACTGTGAGGATTACCTATATACTATCACTGACAACATCCATGATATTACATAATATCACAAAGAAGCAGCTATTGATAAACAATCCTGGTAAACAATGTTCATTACATCATCATCAGTACCCAGATTGTTGGGGGCAATATGCTGACATTGTAAACCGCTTAGAGAGGGTTGCAAGCCCTGATAGGCGGTATATAAATACAGTGCTATTGCTATTGCTATCATCAAGAGCTGCAAGTGACCGAATCATCAAACAACCACAATAAGTAACACCGGGTGTTTTTTTTAGCATTCTTTTATCCCACCTTTATTATTTTTATAAATAACTAAGAAGAAACATACCTAATACTCCTTCCTCCTATTTTCCACACAACAGCAACCCTATAAGGTGAGTTGGGCTGAGAAAGAGTGACAGATCCAAGTCACTCCACCAACATTAATGCCTAAAACTGGACTAGAATTCCCAGTCTTCTTGTTTCTTACCTGGTGCCCTAACTGGCTAATCCTCAAGGACTACCTGTTTAGCCACTAAATCTTCTATTGGAGATCCACCTCAAGAAGTGGAAATTTAAATTATGATTTAAACTTATCCTATTTCTCCACTTTGAGTGGATACCAAGTGGATGGTTAATATAACTGAATCATATAGGGTGTATTCATGATATGCTTATGCTTCCTGGTTATATTCCTAGTATTTGGAATTTGGACATCAAGATTTCTGCTTTTGGTACACAACATTGAAGAAAGAAGCAATCTACGTGTGATTTGCATCAATGGATTGTTAATATTCAATTTTTTTTGTTTTGACAAAATACTGAGGAAGAGGAATTTCAACAAAGGAGGGGTACTTGTGCTCTCTGAGCTTGGTTGTTTTCTTACAGACATTTCATTACTCAAACTAGATAATGTCACTAGTACATCACTAGCACTGATGATGTTAGTTTGGGTAATCACACACCTACAAGAAAACAATCAAGCTCAGAGAGCACAAGGACATCCCATTTCAAGCCTGAGCTACAAATATTCTCCTTTATTGGCAATTTCAACAAATAGTCATAAATGAAGGCAAATATGTGTGTCCCAGAATAAAGTTGCAGGATCCAACCTGGGTTGGTCACCAGGACCAACGGTTTGTCTTCCGAGCTTTCGGATTCGTGTTGGAGCCCATCTTCAGGGAACTTCTCTAGCTAGATGGGCTGAAGATGGGCCCCAGAAGACGGGCTGGAGAGAAGTTCCTTGAAGACGGGTTCCAGCACAAGTCTGAAAGCTCGGAAGACAAAACCACTGATCCCAGTGACTGCCCCAGATTGGATTCTGCAAGTCATTTTTCTTAGAATTCTTATATTTATAATTAGCCAGACTCCTTCCTCTTCCTTGTATCTATATGATGATTTTGCAATTATATTATTTTATTAATTTCTTATATCTATTCTTTCATTTTAGCAGGTTTTTTAAAATAGTGGGTGGGATATCACTCTTAAATACCGGTAGTAGCACCGGATTACAGCTCATTCTCTTTAAATGCATTAACAAAGAATATGCATTACCTGCTGTTCACTTTCTGTTTCAAGATTTTTTTCCAATTCTGTAGCTAGTCCATTTTTGCTTACTAAAGCAAGAGTAACTGGTAAAGGTGAAGAAGGTTGATGGTTGCTTTCACAATTTGCCTTTTCAACACACTCCAGCTGTGTCATTCTAGACAATCTATTTATAGGAGAAGATTCTGAAGACTCTTGGTGCTCATGGCCTGGATTTATTTTGTAGTGCCGTGATAATCCTCCTTTTCCTATGTAGGATTTTTCACAGTTTTGACACTTAAACAATTTTGGCCTCAGGTCATAGTTAAAGGGATTTAATAATTCACATACTTCCTTTACTTTGTTGCATTCATCATCTTCTAAG
Source organism: Pseudoxyrhopus heterurus (assembly GCA_032468235.1). NCBI lineage: Eukaryota > Metazoa > Chordata > Lepidosauria > Squamata > Pseudoxyrhopus > Pseudoxyrhopus heterurus. The sequence goes on from JANHJO010010345.1 coordinate 31,236, forward strand.
CTCAGCTCAGAATAGTCATCAGAATCAGATGGGTGACAGTCAGCCAAGTCTTCTGTTTTAATAAATTTATAGTCCTTAACTTTATATTTGGGAGGGCGAGAAATCCGCCCAGAACGAGTTGTTACTTTCAGAGATTTTTTAATCTTTTGCTTTTTTGGTTGCTTCCCCTCATTTACAAGAGTTTTTGCTGAACTAGTTGGAACCAAAGAAACATTTGAAGAATCTTCTCTATCTTTTGTAATAGATTTATGTTTCTGCCCATGTGTAATTATTTTACTTACTGGCACCTGTCCAAGGGGGTGTAGGGGGACCGGTAGAAGTAGTTGAACTGTAGGTTTAAAAGAATTACATAAGAAAAATTGTTGAGATCCAGTGCCTGTAAAAGATTGCATCTGAAAAATCTCAGGATTAATGGCACTGAGTCTTAAAGGCTTAGAATTCTTCTCAACTGCTTGAGATCCAGCTATATTTTTAGACAGAGTTGTTGCAGAAAATAATTCCAAACTTTTCTTCTCTTTTATCTGATCAGACTCTACTTGGACATGAGTGGTTTCCATCTGTTTTATAAAAAAGAGAGGAAAGATTAAAGATCAAGATTTGATCATAATCGTTTTCTAATTACAATTATATTGTTTCCTTTTATTTTGATCCTATACATTAGAAACTTCTTTGGGAGCAAAAATAGTAACAAATGTGCTAGTTATGCAACATTTTAAATAAAGTCCCATGCAGACTACAGATTAAACATTGGGTGAATTCATGAACAAATCCATGTACAGATAGCCCTCAATTTATGACTGTAATTGAGCCTGGAATTATGGTTGTAAGCTGTGGTCATTAAGGGAGACACCACATGATTGTGCCTGATGTTAGGACCTTTTTTTGTGGTGGCCATTAAATGAATGCTGCATTTGTTAAGCCTCCTTATTTGTTAAGGAGCTGCAGTGGCGCAGTGGTCAAAACACAATACTGCAGACTACTCTGCAGACTTGCAGATCAGCAGTTTGGCTGATCGAAACCCACCAGCTCCAAG
>JANHJO010010351.1:0-12972 GCA_032468235.1 Pseudoxyrhopus heterurus
TAATTAAATATAGTTAATATAATAGTAAATACAAGAAAGAGTTCGACTTTCAGGGGATGGGCATACAGGTACCTGCCCTACAATATTCACTAGCTGCTTTTTGTATCCAGATTTTCAGTATCAGATGAGCTAAGTTAAGAGAATTAAAGCAACCAAAAATGTGTGTCCTGAAAATGGCAAAACCAAATGGAAATTTGGGAAACCAAGTTACTTTTTCAAAGCCTTATCAGCCAATATGCCTGTATCATTTTATAAATGAATACAAGTAAATGTATGTCATTACATTTCCATATTAGTTTGCAGGGTTTTTTTTTAATGTTTATACTAAAATTTGTGGCACATTTTTTACATTATCCTTCCCAGAAAAAGGAGATTCTTTAATAATAATAATAATGTGATATTATTTTTAATATGACATATTTTAAATAAAATATTTTTTAAAAATATTTTAAATAAAATATTGTGATACATTTTTAAATGTCCAGTTGACTGAGTTTCCTGTTTAAAAATAATAATAATAACAACAACAACTATAGTTAACATTTGTGCTATAAATGCCAATTCTACATGACTTGCACATGAGAGAGTCCTACTAAATATATCATGCTAAGAGAAATTTATTTTTTAGGTATGGCGATTCAGCACAGCTTTTTGTACTGTAAATGAATGGAAATTTGCGGACATTGTAAGCATGGCTGATCATTTGAAGAAATGCAGTTACAATGCTGTAGAGAAACGGGAAGAAGCTGTGCCACTGCCATGTATGTGTGTCACAAGAGAACTAACAAAAGAAGGACGGTCGTTGCGTTCAGTCTTGAAGCCTGTACTTTAAAGATGAATAATTCTATTTGCACACTCAAGCACCTGAAGTAACCTCTGGATGATAATTTGTGACACTTTATTAATTTACTAAATATGATTTCTGGATAAATTTGTCATAATGTACATAATGTTTTGAAGTGGCATTTATTTTTTTATAACATGGTCTAGTTAGAATGAACAAAAATTGCCTTAAAAATGGAACTTGCTGGTCAGGGGAGTTCTGTATGACTTTTTATCATTTGTAGGTTTCTTTTCTTTTTCTTTTGGAGTTTCCCTGACTAACTGTATCCATTTCTTTTTATTGACTTCAAGAGACATGCTCATCCAAGCAAGACGTCTTTGTATAATTTTGTCTCTTTGCAAATTTGAATGTAACATTGAATGCTAGTCGAAATTTAGCAGCATATGTTTTGATGAGTCTTTTCATTCTATGGATTGCTGTGTTCATATAAGCTGATACAGTGTTATTTAATGTCATTTCTTGTTAAGATTGCAAAGTGTGATTTTAGTGTTAAATGCAAATGAATAGGAGCACAATCCACAAATATTTGGAGTTAGCATCAAAACTTCTAATTTAATGCAGCAAAATCCTATCAAATGAATCCTAAGATAGAACTTTTTTTTTCTAATAGTACCTTCTCTTGAAATTCAACACAAATTGTTACTATTAGCAGTTCAATGAAACAAAATTTGATTTTATTTCAGGCTCTAAATACCTAGGCTAGAATTTTGGATCAATATACTTTCTTCCCTTTTTCATTGTTTGGTATTAATAAAAGGTAATCTTGAAAAAATTGTAGTTTGCTGTAGTTAGCTATACAGGATTCATAATACTTAGATTAATACATTTAAGTTTTATGGTGTTAAGATACATTCTGTTATGTTAACAAGTCTGGAGTTACCATGTGGTTTCAAGGCTACTTTATAGAGTGTTTAGGACTCATTCTCAGTACACTAAATTCCATTGGAATTTCTGTCCTAGCAAATGTGGTTAGGATAGTGCTCTTGATATGCCATCTTTATAAGATGAGAACTAATTCATTGGATAAAAAGTGTATTTTAAATTTTTTTCATAACTCCATATTTTCCATAGTCTTCCATAATGAAGAAATTTTGGTGACTATTTTTTCTACTTACAAAATGCCTTTGTTAATGTTATTCAAAAGCTTTAATACCTATACAACTAGTTTATTGAGCTTGGTGCCACTAATTTAAAAAAACCCAAGTTTATTTAAAAATAATACGTTTCAGTTTCAAAGAAGAAAGTATTGGAAAGTTAGCTATATATTGGTAATATGTAATTAAATATGATTTAAGACTATGTTGACATATAAATTTAATCTGGAAAGTAATTGTCTTATCATTAAGTAAGCAGTTATATTAAAAAAGCTAAGCCTCATTCTCTAGTGCCATATAGCTAGATCATTAAGGAATATATTTTATATAGCCATTTTCTATAATGCCTGGATCTTGGGATCAGTTAATTATTTTCACAATGTTGCCTTTCTCTTTGAAGAACATAGGAGAAAAAGTTTCCTGCAATTAGTAGAATCTTCAGCTGCAAAAACACTTCTAATTTTAGCAGTTTAAAAAGAATGAAAGGTACATCATTATCATATTAGTTTTGATAACATATTGGATTTTTTGACCAAGGTTATGCCTCTCGCCAGGAAACGTGACCCTGATACATAGAGATTTCATCTGCAATCTCAGCATGTATGCCTGTCTTCAGAAAAAGTACTATCAGCCTAAAACAACCAAGAATATTCATTCCACAGGTGTTGGAAGCTATTTATGCATACTTTGTTATTCATCAAATATTTTACCAATACATAAACCATTCTACCTTTTCCTCAAGAACAGATGGGCAAAATACTGTATACCTCAGCCCTTATGTGAGGAGTAAATTGTAATTGTAAAGGCTTCATGCAGTATTCAAGAAATCTCTTGGCTTCTAAAGAAGTGTGGATTAATCTATAATGAATGTTTGGTTTATTTTTTCACATAAGCATTTTGAACAGTTCATTCTTAATATTACTTGCATTTCTGCCTTCAAATTCTAATACTGTTTCTTGTTTTATTCCTGAGTTATTAAACATTATTGCTGTAAACAATATTTTAAAATATTCTTGCAAACAGGAATACAATTAAAGGATATCAGTATTTTATACTGCTGTGCAGTTTTCCAAAGTAATAGTTTGTCAGTACTTAATTTCCTCTACAATAGTATACTTTCCATATTAAACTTACACTGAAACCTCTCCTAGTTTGTTCCATTTGAATTGCCTTTAAAACTTCACATATACAGCTGTTTTTCTTACTGGCAGTCCATTACTTTGTTTTAATGTTCACTTAATGCTGTTTTTTGCAATGTTTAGTATAACTAATAAAAACACTTGACATTTCTTTGTTTAGCACATGATTTTTATTTATAATTTGATTTGATAAATAACTTTTTCCTTAGTAAATCTCCACTCTTAAATAGTTAAGGTGAAACAACAGCACTATCAAATATGATTTTATTGCTGGAGTTAGCATTTCTCATAGCTTAGTGCAGCGGCCCCCAACCTTTTGGGCACCAGGGACTGGTTCCATAGATATTTTTCCACAGACTGGAAGGGGCATGGTTTTGCATGCTGCCTGCATCCTATGGATGGGGCTTTGCTTGTTTGCACAGTCTAGTTTCTGGCATGCTGCAGACCCGTGTCAGTCCACAGACTGGGAATTGGGAATCCTTGGTTCAGTGTATCATTAACTGAAAATGTAAATTAAAACTTATGAAGAAAGGTTGTATTTTGAAAGCATTTGTTGCTAAATACATTATTTCATTCTAACACTAGCACTATAGTTAACAATATTGCCTGCTACTATTAAACTCCCTTTGATTTATCAGTTGTGGAAATGTTGTCATAAATTGTTTATTGTTTATAATCTATAGGTTTTAAAATTAGATTTTTAAAAACAAAGATATTTTAGAAGGTGAAGGCAACATGATCTGCTAACAATTATTGTTTAGATTTAATATGTTGATCAATCCTATGAATTCTTTAGAACTGTCCATATTCCTGCAGTGCTGTGTGAGCTACAATGTAATAATTTAATTCCTAATAATATATGAAAAGATTATGGTTAAAAAAACACTACACCAAAGAATGTCCTGGGTCATGACTTTATTTAAACAGCCAATATTCATAATCTTTCTCGGAAATAAATGAAGTTTTAGTAATAGTTGGCAACTCCTTTAAGTAGCAAGAACTTCAATCAGATGTTTTAGTACCTACTGATCAATCATACACATTGGCTTCAAATAATTTTGGCCTTCAAAAAATAGTTAGATTTTGACAATTCAGTTCTAAGTAGCCATCCAAAAGATTATGGCATAATTTTCCATTATTTTACAAAGCCAGTTCTGCATTTCCCTAAGGATGTTTACAAATTTAATACAGCTTTGTCCAAATAACAAAAGGTGTTTCTTTGCCAATAAAATGTATTTCCCTAAGGATGTTTACAAATTTAATAAAACTTTGTCCAAATAACAAAAGGTGTTTTCTTGCCAATAAAGTGTTAAGTGCCAGACACATATAATTTTGGACCCTTCACCTCTATTTGTAAGACTGTTGTGTAATATCCAATACCGATGTTTAGCAAGAAATACAGTATATATTTTTCCCATTAAGCAAATGTGCAGTAGCAAAATGCATAATAATTTGGATATAATCTTACAAAGTGGCAGGATTATGAAAAGTTACATGTGATCAAATGTCATCTATTAGATTTGCAAAACTACATCCTGATTTCATAGAAGGATTTATTCTCTTGTATACCTCTACAATATTTGATTCAAGGTTTTAATAAATTATTTGAGAACACACCATGAAATAGTATATGCTTTGTCCAGTAATCTATGAGAAGACAGAAGAAAGAGGTAGATAAGGACCCACGGGAGGAATATGGGAGACAAGTCAAAAAGAGAAGAAGTGTAACCTCCAAGAGGGTGAGATGATGGGTAGGGAGGATCTTTCTTAAATAAAAATAAGAGAGGCTGTACTAAAACTAGAATAGATTAAAATTAAAAGTAGGGGGAATATTATTATACATATTTCTATATAAATATATTTAAATAATGATTAGAGGTTAAGAGAGAGACTTAAGAGGGAGGTTATCAGGAATGCTCAACAATGCTAGCACTACCAGAAGGATGTAGCTAATACGGGGGGTGGGGGTGGAGTGGAAGGACGATGGATTGATAGCTGATATAGATATGTATAACACTAGATCACGTAAGCTTGAACAACGTAGTAATTTTCATTTGCACTAATATTACTTGTGTACCGAATTGAATGACACTCAGATGCCACTCTGTCCACAAAACGGTATTGATATATGCTGTTGAAAAAAAAAACTTTAAACCGGAAGAAGACAGAAGGCTCCAAGAAACCTAATGTAACCTGGATTCCGTCATCGGAACTCATGAGTTTTGAAAATTAGAGCGATATATGGCTAGTTCACTAAATGTTGGTATTTTCATTCTCAGTCTTCAAAAAATAACAAACATTTATGTAGAGTAAGTATTTCCATGCTGAGGATTGAATTGCTTCCTCGGGTGGGTACAAGTTTGGGGGGCATGGCCGTACTTGGCCTTTAAATGACATACAGACGGGGTACCCTTCAACAGGAAGGCGAGTTTAGGAAAATAAATTTCACTGTTAGCAATAAACACGAGAGAGACCGCTGTCCTAGATCGTACAGACTCTTCTGAACTTCGATCCTTCGGGGAACGAACGGAGAGTAAAGGCCGAAGACAGAGGTTGCAGCTCGAAAGTTCTTCAGTTTCTTTGCCGGCCAAGTCACGCGCCCTTCCCCGGCCAATCCTGCCCACCTTTCTCCTCCCTATTCGCTCCATAGAACGTGGCGGCGGCCGGTGACGTCCCCGGCACCCCCGCAGTGGAACGGGGAACCTCCCTGAGCGCGCCTCTCCTCCTCCTCTCCCCTCCCCTCTCCCCCCACAGGGTCTTTGCTCTCCGTCTGCTGGGTCCGAGGGCGCCCATGCTGTTTCGTTTCGGGGTGATTCTTCCTGCCCGTCTGGCTGAAGGCGGGACGGTGCTTTGCGTGTCGGGGTCACGGCCGGAGCTGGGTCAATGGGATCCCAAGCGCGTGCTGGTGATGAAGCCCAGCCGGCCGCTGGCTCCTTTGCCTGCTCAAGAACCAGTCTTGTGGCTCGGCGAGGTGGCGCTGCCCGGCGGCGAAGAAGAAGCCGCGAGCACCTTTTGGTACAAATTCCTCAGGCGGCTCGAGACAGGAGACGCCGTCTGGGAAGGTAAACACCACAAGTCTCGCGCGCTCCCCAGGGACCCGGCCGCGCGCGCGCGCGCCTCCGCTCACGGGGTAGAATCGAACCCGCGCGCGCGATCCCGCGTTACCTTCTCTTGGATCTTTCCCGCTATGAAGAGGCAGAGCGATCACCTTACGTCCTGCTTTTTTCTTTTCTTTTTTTGCAACAGGAAAGGCGCCCAAGTAAGCGATGAACGGCCGTTCTCCTCCACTCCCAGCTCCTTTTGCGCAAGCTGACAATAAAGGGTTTATGACAGTTCGCTAGGGCCCACTCATCGCAGCTAACTCAGGACAACTTGCCATGGCCATCTCGCCACAGGACAAGTCGCTGCGGGACAAGAGTTATACTACCGTAATAAAGAAATAAAAGAATAGAATCACAAAAGAAAGGATGCAAAAGGAGGGACAGAATGAAATGTGAATGGCAAAAATAAAAATAAAAATTTATTTATTTTCAATAATTAAATAGAATTGTTAATTGACCTACAGCGAATTCTCTCGTGATGGGTTTTGGCTGTCTTGAGATGTCCCACAGTGAGTTGGCCATGATGAGTTGGCTGCGGCGAGTTGGCCATGGTGAGTTAGCCACAGCAAGTTGGCTGTGGCAAGTTGTCCGGTTCCCAACAAGAAATAGGCAAAGAAGAACCCGTAGGAATTTGGAAGTGTGCAAAGGGGAAAGCTTGCTCTACCAGTAGACTTGTGCAAAAGATAAGAGTCTACTTCTGTCTTTTGCACAGCTTCAACGGGGGCACTGTGGTAGGAAAAATTGAGATGACCGCTGCTGTCTAGAGGGGGGGGGGAAGCTGCTTTCCTTGCTACTCATGGCTTCTCTTTGAAGAAGCTGGTGGTGAGGCCCAGAGAAGTTATAATAGGAGGAGTCACTGCTGCCCTGTATTGACAAGTGGCCCCAGATTGATTTATTTGTTCATCACATTTACATCACCACCTATTTCACATACATGACATATGATGCTCTCAGAAGAGGCCCAGAGATATAATCAAGCAATAATCTGAGTAGTCACTGCTGCCCTGTACTGGCAGCTGGCCCCAAATGCCCCCAGAAGTATATGTTCCACAGTGAATGTATGAGAAGCTGTTGCTGTTTTCAAACCATGATCAGGATGTGTTGTCTTCCATGATTATTTGTTCTGTACCCTGCTTTTCTTCCAGGAACCCATGGTGGTGGTACAGATTTCCATATATGGTATACTTCCAAAACAGCCCGCTGGATAGGTTGGTTGAGAGGGAGTTATTAACCCATCTTCCGCCAGTGATTTTCCACGGCTGAAGGTAGACTTGAATCTCTGCCTCCTGGGTCTGGGACCAACTTCTTCACCGTTACCCCACACTTGATTACCTGCCCTTCCTTTCAGAAATGTTGTACTTAGAGTATGCCCTATATCTCTCTGTGCAATATAGTCGGAAGAACTATTCATTACAAAGTGCTTGTGAATAGTTGGTAGCATGCTACATTGAATAGGAGCCAGCATGGATTTGCTGTAAACATACCATTCCATATTATGTTATTTCCTTCTTTGATGGAGTTACTAGCATAGTAAATCTGTGGAATTCTATAGACAGATTGTAATTGGACTCAGCAAAGCCATGGATGGAGTGCTGATTATATTCTCTTTCACAAAATGCTAAATTATAAGCTAGATGATAGACTTGTAGTTGGGTGAACCACCACACCAAAAAATGCTCATTAATGGCTCCAGCTTGGGAGGGGATTATACCTAATGGAGTGCCAGACAACTCTGCAGTTCAACATTTTTTTTATCAGTAACTGGGTGGGGATGTTGAATCAATATAGATAGTCCCTGACATACATAATGGAGTCTGTCCATCATGATGATTAGTCATGAATCATGTCACCAACACACTTTTATCATCTTCTCTATGGCAGTCTTTGAATGTAGCAGTTGTTAAGCAAACTCATGGTTCGCTATGCGGTTTTGCAGAAAACTGGAAGTAAATGCTGGGTTTTGGCTAAACCATTATAAAACATAGTCACAGGACTGCAGGATGCTCCAAACGGCCATAAATGCGATCTAGTTGCCAAGCACTGGAAGTTTGGTCACATGACAATTGGGGGGTTATCTTTAGAACTTCAAATCCAGGCTATAACTATCCCCAAGGTAGCTCCATTATAACTTCGATCAGTCACCAAGCAACTGGTATTAAGTCAAGGGCTATCTGTTTTTAAAAAGTCTGCAGATGGCCCAAAGCTGAGTGGGGTTGCTAATACTTTAGATAAAGGAGAAGATTTTAAAATATCTAGACAAGCTTGAGAAGTGAGCTGAAATAAATGCGATGGAATTTAGCAGGGGAGATTATAAAGTTCTGAATTTGGGCAGGAAAAATATGAGGCCTGAGTACACTTAGTCCTTGAGTTATGACCACAATTGCACCCAAAATTTCCGTTACTAAGCAGGACAGTTCTTAAGTGAGCTTTGCCTCATTTTATGACCTTTCTCGCCACAGTTGTTATGTGAATCACTGCCTGATTGTATGAGCTGTCAGCCAGCAGAATGTGAAGTATCCTTTTGCTACAGTCTTGATGCTGTGGTGGCTCCTGCGGCAATCAGAGGTTGAGTTAGATCAACCCAGAGCTGATCTTCTTTGATAGTGTACTGTTCAACGAACCCCTGCCAATTCACACTTATCTGATCATCGTTCTAGTCTTTCTCACCGGCTGATATGACAGGTTGGACTAGTTCCTCAGCTCACTGACTTGCCACTGAGAATGCAAGTAAGTGATAAGATGAATTCACTGCTTTTTCCATATGCAACATCTAGAAAGTACAAGTATGAGTGAGTTCGGGAGGGATGGTTGCATGTATAACACTAAATAGCACCATCTACTAAATTGACCTTATCTGATTTTAGGCTAGGGATGGGGAGATAAGAAAAGATACCTTCTCTAACTTAAGGCAATCTGTAGCCCTTGATCTAAATTTAAAAGTCCTGTTCAATCAATCGTTTGAGACATCTGGTAAGATCACTATGTTCATGTCTGCTATCTGGAGAGGTTAACTCAGAGAAAAAAACCTGTACAATGCATCTTTTTGGGCAGATATGCTGGGTCCCTGCTTTCCATATTTTTCCATGGTTCACATTTAGTTTTCAAGGCTTCTTCCCATTAATATTAGAAAGAAAGATCCAGTTTCACAGCAAGATGGAAAAGATCGTTTCATCTGCAACATCTGGCTCTTTCTCTTTCTGGTATATTCACCTTTTTTTTTTCCTGGCGAGTAAGTTGAGAAACTGCAGAAGACAATTCCTTGCTTCATCTCTTAAATCTTAAAAGGGCCTGAAGCCGGGCACTGCTTCCAAGTAAGAAACATTGCTTCCCTTACCACAGCTCCATGCAAGGGAAAAGAGTTGAGTGAAACAGCAAATCAATGGAACCGTTTCCTTATTTTACTTACATACCTTGCATGGTCTTTGTAGCTTTTCTAATAGCATGCAGGGTGGGATAGCAAACTAACAAGTGTGCTTCACCTGCCCAGAAAGTATCAAAATCAATTTCCTTAAAAAAAAAAAAAACCTTGCTTGCTTCAGCCTTCATCATTACCCCCCCAACACACACACACACACACACACACACACACACACACACACACACACACACACATATACACAAAAGAGAAGCAAGTGTCCCAGCAGGCTGAAGGAGATACATTTCCTTTGTTTTCCCTGAGTTTGCTAATTGGTCTGTTTGTTCTTTTCTAACCTGTGGGAGGAAGGGAATCTTACCTCTCATTCATGCCGGCAAAAATGGATTATAACAGTTGGGTTGGTCAGGATGCTTCACTTGGAATTTTAGCCTTAAAAGGAGATCCCTCAAAAAGTGAGATATGTATGTAGAAACAGGCATTTTGTGGTTTCTGTCATTGTACCTTTCTTGAATGCCCCCTCCCTATTTTTTTCCTTCCCTTTCTCATATAAGCAAATAGTCAGCAAATAAAATTAATGTCTCCTAAATCCACTAAGTGTCACTGTTGTACCAGAATTGAAAATTTCTCTACACAGCATAATGGGACTAGCACTTGATCATTTTTGTAGAACATTGAACTAGTGACTGGTAAAAGATAAAGATGCTTTTTATTTTTCTTTTGCCTCTTTCAGTTATGTATAAGATGGAAGGAATAATAAAAGGAATATATTTATAATCTGTTATATTTTTATACTTCTGTAATTCCGAGCAACTACCAGTGGAGTCACAAGTTAAATTTAAAATTAAGAATTGAAACAATGTAGTAAACATAGACATGGTGACCACACTATTTCCTCAGTGCCTTATGGAATAACTCATTGTTTAATAATTTCCTGAAAGCCAGCAGCAAGGACCCCCCACAACCCTCAGTGCAGGTGCTGCAACCAAGAAACATTGCCTGTGAGACCCTACCCTCAAAATTAATAGATTTTAATAGATTTTGACAAGAGTGTGAAGGAGGAGAGCAGCCCTGGAGCTGCCTAAAGGGAATTATACATTAAAATTCCATTGCACTCAGAAATATATTGGCAGTCAATGAAATTACTGCAAAATAGAATTAAATGACTATAGCAACTCTGCTTCACAGATACATGGGCTTTTTAAATCGATTTCTGGGTGGTGCTTCAAAGGCAGCCCCATGGACAACGGGGGACAGACCTTATCTTCCTCAATGTTACCAACTGGGACTATCTGATTTGGAAGGAATAGAACCACTGGAGCATAGTGCCTGCAATTCCCAACCCTTGCAGGAAGTCCAGGATAATACAATAGTCACTCCCTCCAATTGAGACCCTTACAAAAGCCATTGAACCAAATGTCCAATGCCTTTCTTAGTATCATTTCTCACTGTTCTTATTGCCACAATGGGGCTTGAACATGGGCTCCCATCTAATGTTGATTCATCTTCCTCTGTTTGTGTTCTAGGTATCTCTTCTAGAGCTTCATCTTCTAGAAGTTCTCGTAAGCCCAACATTAGCCCATGAATAGAAAGCAATCATTAATTTCCGAATTCCAGATACCTAGCAGAATTGCTTGCCAGTTGTTAGGGAAAATCCTCAAGTGCCTTTTGAAATCCTCTAGTTCTATTAGATGCCTGGGCCATACCATCCAAATAAGTCCATCCACCCCACACAATCTCATTTACTCCAGGAATTACAGTAGTCCTCTGTAACTATAATATGGTTATAGTCATAAGTCATGGCAATTGTTAAGTGGGTCACCATGTGACCCTGTCTGATACTACAACCCTTTTTTGTGGTGGTCATTAAACGAACATGACAGTCACTAAACCAGTGATGGCGAACCTATGGCACCTGTGACCAAAGTGGCACGTGGAGCCATGTCGCCCAGCACGCCAGTCGTTGCCCGGCCCAGCTCCACTGCGCATGTGCATGTGACCCCCAGGTTTCTAGCCCAAAAAAAGCCGAAAAACAGTTGTTTTTCGGCTTTTTTGGGGGGCTAAAAACCTGGGGGTCGCTCATGCATGCGAAAGGGGGGCTGTTGGGGGCCGTACATGCATGCGGGGGGCCCTACGCATGCATGCACAAGGGGCGCACGTTGCATTGTGGGTGGGGGGCATGCAGGAGCGAGCGATTTGGCACGCGAACCAAAAAAGGTTCGACATCACTGCACTAAACAAATCCTGAATGTGCGTTTTTTGCCAGAAACTGGAAGTAAATCGCAAAAATACAGAAAATCATGATCCCATCACAGGATGTTGCAAATAGCCATAAATGCAAGTTGATTGCCAAGCACCCAAAATGCAGTCACATGACCATGGGATATATGTGCCACCGCTGGAACTCCAGAACCAGGTCCGAAGTACATTCCGGGAGATGGGGTGCTCATAACTTTGCTAAGCAACTGATCATTAAGCAAGAACTATCTGCACATGACAATCAAAAGGAACTTAGTCTAATGTCCCCCCATATCCAGATCATCAACCATTCCAAAGTAAGCTCAAGGTCTAGTGTGCATCCATTTTCCTGTCAGACTAAATATTCCATTACTAATGTTCAAAGCAAATTGGCGACAGATGGAATTCAAGGTGGGCTGAACTTAGATCACTTGTGGGTGCAAAGGGACTTGAGACTAATAACACGTTTGACCCCTCGGGTTCAGCCTGGTCATCTATAGATAATCATGACAGTTATGAACTAGGTCCCTTCCTAGAACCTGTCCCTGAGTGCGAAGACTGAATTACCCCAGTACAAGTTACAGATTTTCTTTTTACAGTGACAAATAAGAAAACCAGAGTAAGTAATTAAACTTTACTTTTTTTTAACTTCACAGGAAAGAAGGAATATTCAATTACAAATGTCAGCAGTAGTTCAGACAAGCCACTCCAGCCGTATAAATAGCTTTAAGCATTATTCATTAGCTTTATTACACTATTCTAAAGCATACATATTTCTGTGTCACTAGATCATGGACTTGTATAGATTGTGTAATAAACATTTGAAAGGTCCCTTGAACATGCATACTAATTTAGCTTACTTCTTCAAACTTGTTTAGAATCTGTTAATAGTGCTTCATAGAAGTGACAGATATTAGGAATTCATCTCTAAGCAGGTTATCTAAATAGATTACAGAATATGGCTTCTCTCTGGTTTCACTCTGGCTCAATTTCTAAAGAGCAATCATGTGAGATGGAAACGTAATATTGTTGTCCATGTTCTATCTTTAGCCTCTACAAAGTAACTGGGGGAATTCCAGTACCAGCCAAGAAATCAGGTCAAGGGCCTTGGTGGCTTAGAGGGTTAATGCTGTACTTTGTAATTAAGTATTCAGCTCCCAGCTGCCTGCAATTTAGCAGTTCG
>JANHJO010010351.1:16235-28790 GCA_032468235.1 Pseudoxyrhopus heterurus
CAAATATCAATATAGAAGTCAAATATTTTGAATAGCTAAAAATAATACAAGAAACGAAAATGGGTCCTTACTTAGCATTGTATGTCCTTTCATGATTATAATATTAGATAAGAAAAAGGGACACAACAAAAAATCTTGGGCTGTATCATGTGTTATCTTTGCTTTAGTGGAAAATGTTTCTCTGAAATTAAATTGTGCATCTGATCATAGTCAGTTTGCCTTACTAACCATAATACTTCACATTATTTCTTATTTCATTCTGGAGGGCTCCCTGTTCCATAGGAGCTTTTCATAGGAGAAAGAAGTTTGAGTAGGTAAGATAAAATAGAACATAAAATCACAAGGGTCAAAGGGGCCTCAAAAGTCTTCCAGTCCAACCCCCTGCTCCAGGCAACAGGCTTTATACCATCCTGGTCAAATGGTTGTCCAAGCTATTTTTAAAACTTCCAGGATTGGAGCACCCATAGTTCCAGGAGGCAAGCCTTTTCACTTAGCAATAGTAATAGCATTTAGACTTATATACCGCCCCTTTACAGCTCTCTCTGGGCAGTTTAAATGTCAGCATATTGCTCCCAATAATCTGGGTCCTCATTTTACCAACCTCAGAAGGATGGAAAGCTGAATCAGCCTTGGCCCCATCAGGATCAAATTCCAGGCTGTGGGCAGAGTTTGTCTGTAATGCTGCATTTTAACCAATGCATCATCATCATTAATTGTTCCTACTGTCAGAAAATTTCTTCTTACTTCTAGGTTGGATTACTGTTTCACAAGCTTCCATGAAAACAAAGTTTCTTTCAAGATGAACTTAAATCCTGGTGACTTTATGGCCATATACCAAAATAAGATTCTTTTCAGATTTACCAATCTAGCCTACAGTCCTGGGATTTCCAAGTGGTCTCCCACCCAAGTATGACCCTGCTTGGCTTTTCAAGATAAGTCATGGTTGGCTGGGGGGGTTTGGGTCAGCAAAAATTGTGAGAAGTAAGGGAAATCAGTATTGGATTAGATGGGTTGACAAAGTTATAGCCTTCTCAATAAGGCTCATCATAGGTTTAGCATGGAAATAAGATGAATACAATTAATTCTAATCATTTCCAGATTCCCTATTTGCAAAGTTACCTGCTTGCTAAAATTTATTTCTAATTATAAAATCAATACTCATCAAGCTTTCATGATCACTCATAGACATGTAGAACGGCAAAAATTTAAGTTGCCCATTGCACATGTTATCAGCTGAGGGTTCAATATGTGTGAATTCAATGTATACAGCAACTTCATAGAATATAACTACCACAAACGACAAGAATTGGCTGTATTTTACTAAGTTTATTTGACTTATTTTACACCCGACTTTATAGAGGCAAATGTTAGTAATCTCTGAAGAACTGTGCTGTAAGGAAATTGAAAACTGGGTTATTCTGGGACCCCTGTGATATCCCATTTGGGAGAACATCATCTTCTAAATGTAAACTCTCACCTTTCCTTGAGAGTTTACATTAATTTTTTTTCTTTTGGAAATCCATAGAAATTCTGGTTGAGTTGAGTGTCTGGAATTTGACCCACACTAGCGTTAATAAAATTTCCTAAGGGATACATGCAGAAATGTGTTAGTAAAGGTAGGATTTACATTAATGGGACAGAATTAAAAAGAAAAAGCCCTGAAGTAAAGTGGCAGAAAGAATGTCAACTGACAGAGAGTGAAAGGAAAATCCATTAAAGTAGAAGAAAAATGAAGGAGATGTGGAATAAAAAAGCTTAAGGAAAGAGATGCAGAATTGGTCACATGTGGACTGTATAATGTGATAGAACAAATGGAAGCACGGAAAAAATGACAATAAATTGCATTTAAGGAAAAAATATATCAAAATGTAAGGAATTTTGTAAGGAATGTATGGAATGTACCGAAAATATAAAGAAGTGTATATCAGAAAAAAGAGAGGGAACAATGCCCCAGCAGTTAAGCTAAGCTTGTCAGCTGACAAACTGACAGCTTGGGTTCGAGACCCGAGTGCCACATGACTGAGCAAGCCCCTGTTTTTGCCCCAGGTCCTGCCCACCTAGCAGTTCAAAAGTATGCAAATGCAAGTAGATAAATAGGTACCACTTCGGTGGGAAGATAACAATGTTCTATGTTTCACCACACACTCTGCACTGCAATGTGATGTCATGTTGGCCACATGACCGCAGAATTGTCTTCAGACAATGCTGGCTTCTTCAGCTAAGATATAAGCATTACAGAGTCAGACATGACTGGATAGGGGAAACCTTTATCTTTTATATACAGTTGTGTTATATACTTGAGCGAGTTTCTTTTGACTCCCAACCCACCCACAACCACCGTGTGAGAACTTACATTCTTTTTCTATGATAGATTTTGGCTACGTCGGTTGAGCTTTTTGATCATATCTTTCTCTGTTTCCTCTCCTATACGAGCTACACATTGTTCGGAGAACCTTGTTTTAGTCTGCTTTGCAATAAAGCCAGTGGCTCTTTTTTGATATACCAGCTTGATCATCTTTCTTACACTTCAGCTATGACTATATGAGCAGTCCTTAGGTACTAAAATAAGTGCCATTTGCAAAGATTGATCTGTAAGGCAGACTTTTGTGACTTCTTTGTTCTTTAATACATTGCTGTGCAAGCAAATGGCAAAGAAGAATTTTTGAACATTAGTGGAATAACAATGAAGACTTTAAAAACCAATTTCAAATGTAATGTAACTTTTGAGGGAAACCATTATTTTGCTTTCTAATGTTTGCCATTTACTTTTATTTTGATCTTTTTAGGCATAGAAATAACACTCTGTATAAGACATCCAGGCTGATATTGGATGTTTTGTTTCAGAAATGAGATACAGATTTTTTTTATAGACATGGTGTGCACTAGTAGATTTTAGTTTGTAGATTAATTGAATAGAAAGCCAGTTCAATAGCTGAAATAGCTGAAACTAAAAACATTTATTTTTACCATAAATATTTACAGAAAGTAAATATTTTGTGGTAAGCCACTTGCTAAGGAATTGTGTGACACAGGCTGGATATGCATCTACGCAACAGACAAGAGAAAAAAACAATGAGGAGACTTTATAATTTGTTGAGGGATGGGCATACAATGGCAAAAAAGGAGAACATGTCTGTTCAATTTATATTCATTTGAAAAACATTTCAGAAAGATGCAACAATAATGTTTAAGCTTGAACTTTGAACTACTTGCCCACATTATTGTATGCTACCTGGACTTGCATTTTTTCCAAGTTGGTCAGCTAAATAAATAAACAAACAAACAAATAAATAAATAAATAAAATTTATAAATTTAGAGTATAGCTTAGACAGTGAGGTCAGAATTGCCGTCAGAATCAATGGACCAATAGAAACAATTGGTTTTCCAGGTTCTTAATAATGGAACTTAGATCTTTCACTGCTTTTCTCTGCGTTCATGAACAGCTTGGTACTAATACAGAATACCCCAGTTACAAGATGATGTTCAAAATCACTCTGTTTATATGTTTCCAAATTGCAGTAAGGGGATCATGCATTTTAAATCAAGGAAGCTTTGGTCAAAATAGTTTCCCAAATCTCTAGGAATCTGAAATGGCTTTAATGGTTTCCGCGATAGAATTTCGAGGTAAATTCCTTCTTGATATGTAAATGTAAAGCAAAATCTCTATTTGAGCAGAGGGAAATTAGAAATCTTTTTCTGGTCTCAATACAGTCTTTCACAGCCAAGCCCAGGATGATACTTGAAAAGGATGAGAGCTTTGTGCTACCAAGCTACAAGAATCTGTAGAAAACAGAGCTCACCAAATTCAGCTGCATGATTATTGATCTTTTGAGGCTGCTTGGGAGATCTTAAGAGTGGACATGAAAATGATTTACTGCCCAGGATATATATCATTCACCCTTTAAAAAACCCCTAACGGCAAAAATGAACAAAAAAATTTGCCATCACTACATCATTTGAAGGCTTCTTGTGTTCTTTCAGCTGGCAGGAGAATAAATTATTAGCCCAATCCAGGGAAAATTGCTCATCTCTGAGGTGGACCAAAGGGTTTTGGAGCTTGAAAGGGAACCTCAAGGTAGCTCTTAGCTACATGACTGATTTAAAGTCATCTGCCTAAGCATTCTAATACAGGTGGTCTTTGTTTAAAGACCTTTAGTGACCATTTAAAGTTATGATGGTACTGAACGAGTAGTGCTTATGACCAGTCATTAAACTTCCTACCATCTCAGTATCCCCACAGTTATGTGATTGTGGCCTGGGCACTTGGCAATCAGGTTTGCACTTAACAATGATTGCAGTTTCCCATGGTCACATGATTGCCATTTGCCAGCTTCCCACAAGCAAAGTAAATGTGGAATCTGGCATGGAAGGTTGAAAATTGTTCCTGTCACTCACACCCTCCCCCACCTGGCAAGAGCCTCCCCTGCTCCCCCCCCCATGCTCAGTTCACACCTCACATTGTACCTTAACTACCTGCTGGCTTGGTTGCAAGCACCTAGGGTTTAACAACCACGATTTTCATTTATTGATTGCAACAAGGATTGCCAGGATTGCCATTACTAAGCAGTGGAGTCACATGATGTTGTACTTTACTATCACATTGCATAGTGACAGAAATTCCAGCCCCAATTCCTGTTAATACCGTAACCAAGGACCAGCTATAAATATGATTCCAAAGTCGAGTAAATGGGACTTCTTAGAATGGGGGAACACACATCTCTCTCTTGACTGGAAAGTCTTTTTGAAACATAAGTGGTTGGGATGGAGTTTCAAAGGTAGGGAACAGCCAGGAGGAGACGGCTAGTTTCTCTTTCCCCACTTTTGCTCCATCTAGTTGGAAACTATAAGAACTGAATCTCGAATTCCCCCTCCCTGAAAAACCTCTCAGCAGGGTTGGAGGCTTCTCTTGAAATGTGGAACATGGCACAAGGCGCTGTTGGGGAGAAAGCAGAGTGTCATACACTTTATCCAAATCCATAATTGCTAATGAAGTTAGATTAAATATTATCTTGATGGTTGGGAATATTCCTGTGCCTAGGCATGAGTAGCAATATATTGGATTTTTTCACATGTGGATCTGATCATTTGTGTCTGACATGTTTAAGAGAAAGTGTGTACATTGTTTGTCACTTAGAATTGTTATGGAGTTGGTAAATGAATGAATAATTAAATCAGAGAAGCAACTCTAATTGACTTTAGTTTTGGTAGCGATTGCCATTCTTTTCCTTGAGAATAGTTAATTTTCCCTTCATTAACGGTTAGATTTTACATTTATCATTCCCTTAGTTATAGTTCCTCTTACTACAGTGTACTCTAACTAAAGCTATTCCCTATAAAAAGCCAGATGCTTCAATTTGTGCTAAATGTAGGAATAGATATACAGATCACATAATGGTAATACTGAAAGATCTGTACAGGTCATCAATGGCCTAAAGGTTCAATTCTAGATGTTGGCATTAACCTTTAAAATCTTAAAATAGCTTAAGGCCTCACAGTCTGAGGGACTGTATCTTCTGTTGATAACCGATTTAACAACTGTGATCTGCAAGACAAACTCTTCTGAAGATGCTCACAATATCAGAAACTTAAGCTATAAACTGAACACCCTAGGGATTTATACTTGGCCCCATTGCTCACTATTAATTGTAAATATGTATCTTTTTGTCCAGCTTTTTATTATTAATTAAGTTTAATGTTAATTTAGCTAATGGTTTTAGAAATTTTGTTAGCAACACTGAGTCTACTTAAGTAGAAAGGCAAGGTATATATTGAATAAATATTTTTAATATTGAAATGTATGTATTTATGTTTATTTAGTTATTTTTTTATTTGGTTTATACCCCATCCTTCCTCAAAGAGCTCAAGTCATGGTACATATTATCCCCTCTTCAAATTTCCCCCCACAACAAGCCAGCATTAAGTATTATGATATGAATAACAGATTAACCCTACATCACCTAATCAGGTTCCATGCTGGAGGTAGGGCTTGAGCCTATGTCCAGTCTTCACCTGTGTTCAATTCAATATCTAAAGCATATCTGGGAAAGGAAAAATGGAAATCTGTGTAGAAAATGGTAGCCTGTCCACCAGCCTCTGAAGAGCCCAGAATAACAAATCAACCACTATGTTTAGTACTATGATGATGCTGTCCAGGAATGTTGATCAACAATTAAAAAAACCTCCAAACTATTTTATTTTAGATTACAGTTCCAAAAAATTATGGAAAAGCATGTTGAAAAGTTTCTTAAAAGGAGAGCCTAAATGAACTCAGGCTTAATTCCTAAGTGAACATTGGGTGAGAGATGTATTCTGCAGCAAAAGAGATTATCACTGTATCATAAATGTTTCATCTGAATTTATATTCTGTTAATGGTCCTAGATATCCTTTGGGAATCATAAAAAATGTAAAGCTTATATTGGATCTCAATATGATTCCAGTCTCTTTAATCTTTATCTGTCTTTGGGTTTGTAGGGCTGACTCTTTTGTACAGAATTGTGGTACAGCCTGTTTTAATTGACTGATATTACATACGCACAAATCTACCTTTTTGATATAATTAGTCATTTTTGCTAGATTGCATCTTATTTCTACTGAATCTCATTAGTCTGCCTGGAAGTTATACAATATGATTTGTTAGACTTCTGAATTTAAAAAACAAAGCTTTAAAAGTAAACTGTTCCAAATCATAACATGCACCATTTTTTCATACAGCAGATGGCACTGTGAATGCTCATAAGAAAGAAATCAAGGAGAAAATTATGTCTGTTTACTGTGTTAAAAATTCTGGGACTGAGTTAGTGCCTAACAGTTGCCAGAATTCAAGTAACTTTAATTCAGAGCATAATTTACCAGTTATCTGCTCTAAATAGTTCTTCTGGCAATGGATTTAGAATAAGAAAAATAACAATATTAAAAATGAGATAAAACATTTTAAGATATATAGTAGTATTGGTTTTTAAAAAGTGTATAGTGAATAAGTTATTCAGAGTGCATTTTTTAGCTTAGAAACAAAAAATTATAGTTAAAAGAGATTTTATTTTGTATCTTCTAAAAAATGTTAGATACTTAGGTACAAAAACTGGTTATCATTAAGTTTTAAATAATCTTAATCTGGCCTGTTGTGTGCAAACCTGAAAAAAATGGCCTGCCATATACTTAAAAAAAAAATCCACACAGGATTTGAGGGGGTTTTCTTCCAGGGGTGGGAAAATTCTGCTTTCCAAATATAATTTAACTAATGATTTCTGCTGAATTGTGATGTATGTGTTTTCTTCTTGTTTTAGGTAATGGACCCCACCATGATCGAACCAGCATTTATAACCCGTGCAATTTAGTTGATGGAGTTTACTGCCTCCCAATAGGACACTGGATTGAAGTTTCTGGGCATACAGATGAAATGAAACATACAACTGATTTCTATTTTAATATTGCTGGACATCAAGCTATTCACTGCTCCAGGTAACAAAGAAACAAAAATGTGCTGCAGGGTGAATTAGATTTTAACCGGTGTGCTAACCAGGGACTTAGATAAAAATATGCTAAGCACGTGTAGTTTCCAGCATTTCCATCCAGAGAGCTGTTCATATTATCAATATAAATCATTCTGCAGTTTATATTCCAACTTTTCTTCCATATTGGAGGAATGAAAAAAGAAAACTTCAGATTCTTTCTAATTGTCATTTGGTTCACTGGTGTCATCCTTCTCTGGAGAGATATAGGACCCATTCAGCCAGCCCACCCCAGGTGAGCCACAGAACTAAAGAGTTTCCAGAGAAAGCTTGAGGGGGCACCTTTGGGAATAGCATGCATTGTTCTTTGGTAGTTCTGTGCCTTCCTCTGGGACTGGTTTCAATCAATACTTGTTTTGGAGGAAGAGGTTGTACTCTAGGCCCTTCCATTTTTGGAGGTGCTGCAGGGCTCAACGGTATCTCTCCTTTTATTCAGTATCTACATGAAACTACTATGTGAGGGCATCCACTGGTTTGGCATTTGGTATCCAGTTTGTTGATAATACACAGTTATATTTTTCAACCTCAGGCCAGCCAGGGGAAGCTGTTGAGATACTATCCCAGGACCTGAAGACTATACATGGAGGTTTGGATGGGGATGATCTGTCTCTGACTCAGCCTACCAAGACTGAGTAGCTGTGGTGGTTGGGGCCATCTAGATATGGAAATATTCTACCTTTGGTCTTGATTGGGATTGCACATCCCCATTTAAGGGTGGCACACAATCTGGAGTACTCCTAAGCTCACAGCTCCTTCTTGAGGAGCAGGTGGCAGCTATGGTTAGGAGGGTCTTTGCACAGTTTCCGCTTCCTCAGTTGCATTATTTCCTAGATTAGAAGCCCCTTCATATACTCAATTATTCCCTAATAATTTCTTGACCTGACTGTTGCAATGCATTACATGAGCCCTTGAAGACCATTTGAAAATTTCAACTGCTCCAGAATGCAGTGGCATAGATAATGATGGGCACGCTTTACTGTGCCCGCGTGACACTTATGCTTCCCAAGCTGTACTGGTTACTAGGAACTTCCAGGTGCTAGTAATTCAGAGACTTATTAAGCCTACATGGTATACAGCCTGATTAAGCGAAGGATCATGTATCTCCTGTGGCATCAGGTGGACAGTTTTATCCAACAAAGTTGGCTCCAAGTTCACCCAAAGATCTCACGTGTGTGTGTTTCAGATCTCAGAGATAAATATTCTGGTTTACCAATACTTAAAAAAAATACAAAACTCCCTTAATTTGAATCTTGATGACACAGATAGTTTTGGGCAACAAAATGAATGTTGTCATAATTGCTTTATTCAAAGGTGCATTTTTTCAGCTTCCCACTCTTATAGCTCCTGGTGGTCTCCACCCAACAACTAACCAAGACTACTTAGTTCTTTTGGAACCAGCCAAGGCCAGCTAGGTGCTACCATCTGCTTTGATTCTCAATGCCATTGGAAAGATTAATAATTGGAAAAGTCAATATGAAAAACTCCCAGTAATTGACATACTTTTAACAGTACCTGACATTTTGTTGAATGATTATCTGATTAAAAACCTCGGCAATTACCTTTAATATTGAGCACTGTCTTCTTTATTAGCACTATCAAGCAATCCTCCTTTCTGTATTTCAAAACTAAAATATTTATTGCTTTAGTGAACAATGTCCTGAAGCAGCTTTCTACAAATATCTGTAAGTAGATGCTGATCTCCACATTCAGCTTCTTGACTAACAGCAGTAGTAGCATTGAATTCTAAAGTGAATTAAGAGAGAGACAAAGATATGAGATAAGAAATTCACTGTCAAGCAGAAAGAACCAAAACGAAAAAGTAGCCACAGGGGGAAAAAAAGAAAAAAGCAGTGGGTCAGAAAGCCAGGCAGTAATAGATATCAGATTAAAAGAAGCTACAGTGACTCTTGAAAATAACGAAGTTTTGTTCTCAGAAAGTGATCTGTCATGCAGCAGAGGCAGCTTGCTGCCTTGTAACCCTGATGTGACTGAAGCTGGCTAACACAGAACAAATTAGATGGAGTTATGAGAAAAGTACCTGGATTTGCTCTTTGTATATTGTGAATTGTAGCTGTCTGTCTAGCTATCTAGTAAAGCAGTAGGAAAAATTTATCTGCAAGTAGTGCTCACTTAGTGGACTGCCTTGTATATTCGCACTTAAGGCAGTGGTGAAAAAGTAACTTCGCAACTCGTCCTCATATTTATGACATTTGTAAGTCAATAAAACAAAAGAAAGCTGAAGTAAAACCATAATAAACACAGTCACAGTTTCACTTAGCCCGTATTTCACTTAATGACCAACTTGTGATCCCAATTGCAGTTGCTAAACAAGGACTACTTGTACTTATTATGGAAAGGGGAGAAAAATGCCTTTTTTAAGAAAGTTATTTTAATTTAGAATACCTCAATGTAAGTGTAGATGGCAGCATGTGAATGAAATTCAGTCAGTTTTACCAGAAAACTGTCACCTTGCCCAACATAGTCAGGTACCTGAAACTGTTGGCAGCAGCAACCAAAAACATATCTTATTTTATCCACCATAAAATACACATGCAGAACTAAGCAATAGCTTTTTAGAGGCTAATCTGGACAGCATGGGACTACAGGTCATCCTTGGCTTACGACCAGTCTGTTAGTGACCGTTAGAAGTTACAGTGGACTCTGAAACGGGGAATTACGGACTGAATTCAAAGTTCCAACATTTGCTGCACTGCATGGTCAAGTAACAGCACTTTGGGTGCCTGGCAACTAGTCTCCATTTGCAGCATCCTGTGATCACATGACTGATTTACAACATTTTTCTGGTTTCTGACAGAAATTACCCCATAATGAACAATGGATTCATTTAACAAACACTGTGTTCACTTAATGACCATTGCAAAAAAAAAAGTAAAATCAGGTACAGTCACATGGTGACCCACTTTATAACTGTTACAACGTATGACCAAATATCAAACTTAATTGAAAATGCCAATTGAAAGTAGGCAGGGGTTTTTAAAGTTATTTTTTAACTACCACATAAAAAAAGTTTCAGGCTTGAAATGTATTGAGTTTTTATTATTATTATTATTATTATTATTATTATTATTATTCTTATTATTCTTATTACTCTGAATCAAGCCTTTAAGAGGTGAAAATCTCTTCACTGAAAGTTATGGACTATAACCTACCAGAGAAAAAATGGTTAGCCTAAAATTACCCATCTGATTTCCCTGTCTGAGAGAGAACTAGAACTGGTTTCTTTACTGTTGTTTTGAAATGTGTTATTTTATGCTTAAAATCCAGAGAATCATAAATGGTATTCTCAGGAGATTGGCTGTTTCACTTTCCAACTGCTTAGGAACTGTCATTTGCTCCTTCAGCATAAGTTGAGGAATAAGAAGTACTTCCAATTAGAGAGCTGTAACAGCATGTTCAGAATATATCTTCCCTCTGTGTCTTTATGGGATGACAATATGCTGCCGAGTATTTTGCTTCAAAGTTTTTTTTCCAATCCTTGACAACAAACTGAGAAATTACGAACTCATTCTGAGTGTTATTAAAAATTCCATTACCTTATGATATGGAAGTAAATAAAAGCAGGAAATAACATACAAATTAATAGAAGAGCCCTGTATAAAACAGGATTCGTATCAGTAAGAATGCTGCCTGTGCACAATGAGCGATTTATCCTTGTGTGCGACTTTTGTTCCTTTTGAGAAGGTGCACACATGGTTCAGACTTTTGCCTCAAGGTTCAACCATTTATTAATTCAGAGATGTCAGGATGAAGAAGGCAAACCAAATGCATTATGACAACCCAAGATCCACCTTGTCCAAATAAATTTTAACAACTCAGGACCTGGCTTAATAGATATAATGCTCAAAGACATATATACTGTTCATTTGAAAGTATCAAAGAAAAGGAGAAAAGTATTTTGGATAGCCCATTAAGGCTAAAAAACCAAATCCACAAAAGATACATGCTTTATTTAATATCTAAGTCCTAGCCAAAAGCTTCAGCTAGTGCATATTCATCGATATTCTATGAGTGTCATTAAAATTTCTGGTTGCCATTAATATCTACACTGAATTATTCATTCAAAGATAGAGGAGGGGACTAACATGCATCGTTATCGTTGCTTTTTGTTCAGTTTGAATTAAGTTCAAATGTAACATCT
The DNA here is from genome assembly GCA_032468235.1 of Pseudoxyrhopus heterurus. NCBI lineage: Eukaryota > Metazoa > Chordata > Lepidosauria > Squamata > Pseudoxyrhopus > Pseudoxyrhopus heterurus. Next base: position 27,905 of record JANHJO010010351.1, read on the forward strand.
AGTTAAATGTTTAAAGAAAAATGTGAAAGCTAAGTGTCTCTGGAGTGTGTTTTTTTAATTTCAAAATTATAACATGGCACTATGAAAGGGTAAAGGAACAACTTTTAACTGGAGTTTAGTGAACCGTGTGATAGGAGCAGAAAGCCAATGTGGTGCTCTATAGTTAAAATAATCACACAGTTATTACAATTGTTGCAGGTCCTCTATCGGGAACAATGTTTTGAGGCCCACTTCTTAATCTTATACAATAAAATTAATTACCATCTCCAATAATCATTGGGATAAAATGTGATGAGTTAGAGAACAAAAATAATTGTGGTCTAACTCATCACATTGTGTAAATATACTTTTTTTAAAAAAAGAGTCTGACCACTGGCCCTAATTAAAATAGATTCAATAACTTTCTAATAATCTATTATTGTTTCTAACACAAGCAGTGGGATTTCCCTTTTGAAGTTGGTTGAAAATTAGCAACTGATTTCACTCGTTCAAAACTCAAATGGTTCATAAATATTAGGTCTGAAGACTAAAGAGGGGTTTGTGTGTGCTTCACTTTGATAAAGGTTTTGATGCGGATCAAGGCAGCCAGCCTCCACGCTTTCGAGAAGTGGAGCATCTTACTTTTTCCATGCTGAGGCACTATTTCCCTCCAGCAATTAGTGTCAAAAGTCACTTCACAAAGCAAAGCAGTGGTGTTTCACCCCGATATATCATACAATTAAACACCACATGCAAATAGATGAGCTGAAATATGCAGCTGTCTTAAGATGCTTATAGATAAACAGCTGATAACCGGGCTTTGCCCGGGTATTTTTGCCTTGCTGCGACATGGTGGAAGCAGGAATTCCCAGTGTACTTTGCCTGATTTGCATGCCTTGCCTCTATT
>JANHJO010010351.1:66438-82716 GCA_032468235.1 Pseudoxyrhopus heterurus
CCCCCCCCCCCCCCCCCCCCCCCCCAGTAAAAGAAAAATAGAAAAGAAAAAAGATGCAAAGAAGTAGCTTCTGATCTTCTTTACAACAGTTGTAAATATAATCGCAAATTTATCGCTTACTCTACGGTTACAACATAACTCTCTTCTTTCTATAATCTATCCTGTCCAATCATCAAAACCATAAATCGTACGTTCATTTTTTTTTTCTGTTGCAAGCAAAAAAAACCATAAGGAGTTTCCAGTCATAGATATTGTCTTTTCTCTGATCAAAGAGATCAATTTAGAAACCTCAGCAAGTTTCATCATCTTCACTAACCATTGTTCCATTGTCAGCAGTTCCAAATCATTCCATCTTTGTGTGTACAATATAATCTTGCTGAGGCTATCATGTACAAAAACAAAGTTCCATTAGTCTCAAAAAAAATATATCTGTGATCTCATTTGTATATTAATCTTTAAAATCCTCTGAATCACTGTGTGTCTTCAAATCCAGAATTTTCTAGGGTTTTTTTTTTTACATGTCCACTAAACACAATAAAAAGTCCCTTCTTGCTGTTCACATTTCCAACATAAATTTAGAGTGTCTTAATGCATTCTATACAATTTCTCTGGTGATATACCATTTTTATTAAAAATAAATTAAAAAAGAAGATAAAAAGTAATACATAATTAATGTAAGGTGAGAAAAAGAGAAGAAATAAAAGGGGAAAAATAAAAATAAAAAAGATACAAAGAGATTGCTTCTGTTTTCCCTTACAGCAGTTATAAGTGCAATAATAAATTTGCTTCTTACTCTATGGTTATCATATCTCTTCTTTCTATAATCTCTTCTGTCTATTCATTAAAACCATAAATCGTCAGTTCATATTTTTGTGTTTCAAGCAAAAATCCATCCAGGGTTTCTAGTGAGCAATAAATGTAAACATTGTTTTGTCTCTGGTCAAAGAAGCCAATTTAGCTATCTCAGCTAGTTCTAACATCTTCACCAACCATTTCTTCATTGTGGGTAGTACTCAATCTTTCCGTCTTTGTGCATACAATGATCTCACTGTAGTTATCTTATATAAAAAATAAAGTTCTATGACTTTACCTCTCCAGACGCCAGTTATAGAAATGTCTATCTTCTTGACTTCTTTTTTCATCTCATCTTTCATTTTTACAAGTATTTCATCCATTCATTTTTAAAAGCTGTCAATTTAGTATCAAGTGATTCAACTAACTTGCTGCCCAGTTGCTCAGAGTTTTTGTGAAGCAAATTTGATTTAATTCCTCTCTCTGCAAATTGCTCTCACGACATTTTCCTCCCCTCCATTTTTGCCATTTTTCTCGTGGTTGCATTATAGTATTAAAATCCAAAATTGAAAGTGTCTCAAACAAAGGAAAAGAGAAAAGCCAACCTTCCCCCTTTTCTTCATGTGGGTTTAAATACTTTTATCTCAGGTAGCACTCCATAATTACAGCGAGCATCATAATCAACATCTCCATAGTTACAGTCAGCGTAATAGTCTGGTTTATGTTATCTTTATCTTTTGTCTGTATTCTTTAATAGTAAACAAAAACTATTCCCACAAAGGTCCTATTCATTTGTCTAATTTAATTCCAACATGTTCAAAAGCACTATTACCCAAAAAATCATCTTTCAAAATATCTCTCCCCGTTATCCATTTTAGACTTCTTTTTTGCTTCAACTTCTTGTTTCTGTTTTCCCCCAAAACCTTTTAAAGTGTTTAAGATCTTGTTTGCTTTATTTCTTTCTAATCTAGAAAAAAATTGTAACTCACCAAGTGGAATTTTCCTATCCTGCTACTTAGGAAAATCTTTCTTTAGCTGTAAAATTGTTACATCAAAAACTGGTTAAGAAAAAAGGCCATGTGAACCTTGTGTCCATATAGGCTACATTATGGCTGAGAGCTTGGTTGAAATCATTTGAGCCCCAGTTGCTCAACTACCGAGCCAACTGAAAAAAAAAAACTTAGTTCCTGCAGTCTATTCATCAGGAACAGCTGCCCAGGGTGCAAGTAGGCAATCTCTTGATCTCTCCTTTTTCTGAAGAGACTTAGATGGTTAGAATTCTTTGTCTGGCTGCTGATCTAGCTGCAATACCATCCCCACTCCTTCAGATACATCTAGTTCACTATCAATCCTTACCACAAGCCCCCTAAGCTTTGGGTCAGGGAGCAATACGTCCCATTTCCCAGCATTTTGTCTATAATATGTTTCGGGGCCTGATGATTGCAATGTTTTGTTATGGTGTTTTTTTACTGAGTTTTATTGTACTTTTGTAATGAGTGCCATTCTGAGTCATGTGTCACACGGGAGGAATAAAACTAAAATAAAAGGAAAAGAAAATACTCCATAGAAAATTACTGGCATTTTGAAAATTAGAATCAAAAATAGTTTTAGTGTCTGTTCTTGAAAAGCTCCATCTCTCCCCCACTTTGCTCTTCAATATTCTCAACAGGTCTTTTCAATTTCTTTAAATAAACCTCTGGGACCTTCAGCCAGCACATTACAAGACGAAGAAGACTTTTTCCTAATAGCTCACATCATGGAGAAGCCACAGGCAGGCAGGCATAAATTGTACAGTGTGTTCCTTCCTTTCTATCAGGCTTATTATTTGTTTTTTTTTTTTAAAGTTTTAAAAATAATGTTGCAGCCAAACTCTGCCTGCTGCTAATAATAATTGCTTGGAGAAAATGATTATATCCCCACAGCCAAGAATAGAGTCTTGTCCAGTTGAATAGAAACAAAACCTCAACATGCATGAAAAACTCTTACCAGAATAAAATGTGTATAAATTTGTTTTATAAAACAAAACAAAAAACCTCTTATGAGAATAAAACAAAAACTCTTATCACAATAAAACAATTTTGTGTGTGTGTGAGAGAGAGGGAGAGGGGGGAGGGATGAGAGAGGGGGGGAGAGGGAGAGATTTTCAGTAAAATTAAGGGCAGAAGGACATTACAGAAAAAAAGAGAGCAAGAGCTACCAATCCACCTAGAGTCTTCAATCCTTGGCATTTTAAAAGGCACCTTGAAAGCTCAACATATAAAGCATACCTTCAAAAAGCTAGCAAACATGTCCCAATATGCTAGAAAAGTCTTTCTGTGTGCGCTCTGTGTGTGCCCGTATGTCCTCCTGGTGTTGAGTTTCAGAGATGATCATGTTTTAGAAGATACTACTGGAGGAACCCTTGTGACAAGATCACTTTCATGGCCATCATTAATCCTCTTTCAAGGACCTTGTGGTGACATTATACTTGTGTTTAAGACATTATACTTAAACAATAAGCAATTAATTGCCATCTGGTCTGGATTCAGTTCCTGGATTCTTAGTGGATTTAAAGTTACAAAATTTATTTGAATGTTTAGCACTCTGCGTAGGGCTACTCCATGTCGAAGTTCAGACTATTACCAACCTTTCTATTAATAGAAGGCTTCAGGCTTAGAACCCTGCTTCAGTCAAACCTTATTCCTTGCATTTTATGTATTAAAAAACAATGCAAGCTATTGTTTGTGCCCTAACCATATATACTGCCTTGAGTTCCTAGAGGCTAGATGAAATGAAACTGCCATAAAATAATTAATTGTCAGTTCACCTCTGTTCTCACCCTTTCCAGATCACCCCTCAAATTTTAATTCACTCCTTGGAAAATATAAGAGTACACAGTTATTTGAAAGGAGTGAAATGTATTACACAAAACCCACTTGGTTCAAGCTAGCATCCTTCATACACAAGTTTTCCATACTTTAATCTATTTCTTCCAGCCTGGTGCTACAGCTACCTAGTTATTTCAGAACATATCCTATAGTAATTGGAACGCAAATAAATCAATAAGTGCATGTGATCCCATTGAATTACTTAATTACAAAAAGAATGTGGGTTGCAATGAATGTTTCTGGGAAACTGAAACTTGATCCATTTCTTCTTTTGATTCTGCAGTGGCTGAGAGAGAACAATAAGCTGGAAGCCGTTATCTTTGCTGGGGAAATTTATTTAGAATATCCATGATGGTTGTCAAGAATTAATGCATACCGGTAATAAAAAGAAAAAGTTGATTGAACTGGAAAGATTATTTTTATCTGCCTTCCTCCTATTATTGTACTAAGTTTTATCCCTTCATTTTTCATTCGAAATAGTGAATTCCTTTATTGCCAATGTCAGTGGGCTATAGAAAAATGTTTTGGCATTAGTTTTCTTCAGACTCCAAGAATAAATGTTGATAGCTTAATCTGAGAGAAAAGGATTTTATTAGTACCACATATTCTCTCTATCTTATTTTTATGTTGATACTTAGTTTGCTGAAAGCATGTGTGACTTTGGGAAGATGGCTCTGCAAATAATATTAATCAGTACTTCCACTTGTTTAAAACAATTATTCAGATTGCAATATGTAAAACATAACATAATCAAGGCACTTCTGGAGCCTATACAATTAATCCGGTGACTCATTTAAATAATGAGGTCTAGAGTTAAGTAGATAATACTAATTTAAGTAGATAAAACACATCTAATTTCTATTAGATTCTTTAGATTAGGATTAGGCATGTTGAACTCTTTGAATACATTTTTCCCCATTTAAGATGGTGGTTGGGAGAATAAGAGTTCAACATTCCTCAAGCAGCATCTTAAATGGGAAAAATGTATTCAAAAACATATAGAAGATGACATTTACTGATTCATGTTCTGATAATCTGCAAAATGTACTGCTGAGCAACATGTTGGGAAGGGTCTTTTAAGAGAGTTTCAAAACATTTATTAGTATAAAAAGCAGACACTGGGGTTAGCACAGATTTTGCTTACATTATGCCATTCTTAAAAGATCCTTGCTCTTCGTTTCTGCATCTACAGTATGTGTTCTTTTAGAGCTTGAAATACGTTGGACCATAAACATCTGTAGCATTGCTAATATTAGTGTTATATGTTAAAGTATTGGCCCTGGGCCTCTGAAAAGGGTTAGAGAAGGGGTGTCAAACTGGCAGCCCATGAGCATCATGCACAGGCCACGCCCACCCCAGCTCTGCGAATAATGTCATGAAACATCACGCGATGGCAACATGACGCAGGAAGATTGACACCTGTGGGTTAGAGTGATGCAATGTTCATTGCAATGTTATCGTGCAAATGCCACAAATAGTGCAGCACCAACATCATTTGGAATATGACAAGATTGATGTGAATTACATGGCTGTAATCATTTGCGTGATGACATCATGACATACACAACATTAGTGTGATTCTTTTATAACTTCCATAATTGTTTTTTCTTGAATTGAAGAGAGATGATAGATTGGCAACATGATATTATTTCAGATGATAAAGAATTCCATTCAGAAATGGGTGATGTATCTGTTTTGAAAAAAGCAGTGTTTTCTACTAATCAAAGTATGCAGCAATATGTCTTACTATGGCAGAGATTTCATCATATTTTACAAAAAACTGTATTTATTACATTATAATACTTATGTATTAGTAAACCAATGATTATTGATACATATACATACATATATTATAGGCATATGCACATACACATTCCTCCATTCCTCTGTGTGTGTGTGTGTGTGTGTGTGTACATAAAATGAATATTTTTGTTGTAATTTCACACACACAAAAATCTCAGTCATCTATCTATCTATCTATCTATCTATCTATCTATCTATCTATTTATCTATCTATCATCTACCTACCTACCTACTTACCTACCTACCTATCTACCTACCTACCATCTCTGTCTTCTGTATGACCGTGTGTGTGAGTGTGTGTGTATCTGTGCATATGTCTTCCTTTTTTCTATTTTGTAGTTCATTTGGGGCTGTTTTGTTTTTCTATTTTTTGCTTTTGCTTTGGTTTCTATTAGTTTTTCCACTTTAAGATTAAAACCTTTTTCATCAATTGTGTGGAGTAGGTTAGTGTACTTAGGTGATTTGTCATTTTTTGTGTGTAATTTCTAAATAAAATTTGGGGAAGGACAAAGAACTGAAGACAAATATTGTAGAGGATGAGGGATTTTTCAGCAGCCGTCTGTCTCCTATGCCCTCCCTATGATGTTAGCATCATTCCCCTTTGAGTGCCAGGCGGTAATATTTTTCTGGGCAGCTAGGCATTTCGCATCTAATATGAATTTAATGATTAAGCTACCGCTTTCCTTTTGGCTGATGAGTTTTATTGTACTATGCCCCACTCTGCGATCTAGTCTGATAAAGGTGCTCTTTCAAAATGTTTCACACGTATAAAATAAGTCAATTAATTTTGTGCATATAGCAGCTCTTTATAAATCTAAAATGGCTGCTGAGTCCCAAGGGCAGTGAAATGCAAAGGCTCAAATCATTATTTTTGCCCCATAGTTTCCATCAAGCTAACCGGCTGTGTTGCACAGAACCTTTCTTCTGCCTTGTCCTTTGGTTTGATAGAAAATCAAAGGAGAACAAATAATGGTTCTCAGTGAAGGTCCCCTTTGTATAGTACATTCACCTCTCTGATGGATTGCCAGTTTCTTCAACTACCTTACCTCAAATAAGATCATTTTTCAGACCAGGAAGAGCAGGCAGCCAGGGAGTCTGTAGAACAGAAATCACTAAGAAAAAGAAACAGTGGCATCATCCTCCAGCAATTCTCAAGACTCAAGTGTAATCATACATCCCAGGAAATGTAAAACAAACGTTAAAGCACTGTGAGAATGAGGTGCAATGCTAAGGGGGAAAAAAAACATATTATTACTATGGACCTCAGCTGGTAGAAACCCTCAACTGACTTGGGGTGCTTGTAGAAGCTAAGCTTGGATGTCCCAGGCTTATAATTAAACTACGAATTAAAAAAGAAATCCTAGAAGACAACAATATCAAATCACTGATGTAACATTATCAAACAAATTGTGCTGATGGAGTACTGTTGCCAAGAGTTGAGCTCAGCAAAACTTTGCCTTTCTTATCTTGGAGCAAATAGTTCATAGGTTGTCAGCATGTTTATTATTGATGCTATTATTACAATGCCATATTTATAATGTAGATTATGCAACTGTACTACAAGATATCCAAATATGTCACACGTATTGTGTTATCTTTAATGAATGGGGTGGTGATCTAGAGGTGGCGCTATCGCCTCACAGTCAGGAGGTTGTGAGTTCGATCTTAGGTAGCAGCTGATATTTCTCTCTGGGTACAAAGAGAAAATATCTGCTGTGAACTCCATGTAGGCATCGGGAAAGCCATCCGGCCAGTAAATGCTCAACTCCATTTAATCCATCCAACTCCATCCCCGTGCAAGGGATGACAGGGTCATTTAAAAAGGTGTTCTGTTTAATAGCTAAATTTGTGGTCTTAAAACACAGATCTAATGGTCTTCTGGAAGAATAGTAACCGCAAAGCCGGCCAACCAAGATCTGACAGATATGATGGGGAAGAGATTATACCATGAAATGACATTTTCTTTCCATCTTCCTTGCAGAGTCCCACTCCACCACTAGCCAGTCACTGTTTGAGATTAGTTTCTTGTTAAAATTTCTGAGCAAGAGTTGGTTTTGGATATCTAGCCAATAAAGAGGTTTGAAAGAACCAGACTTCTGTGCTACTCAAAGCAGAATAGCCTTAGAAGACAGTGTCCAGAGACTGGAAGGAATTGGCAGGTACAGATCAGCTAAAAGTAGCTAATAAGAAATCAGCCTGATTGCATCCCACAAGATTTATTTGATTGTGACTCCATTAAAATAGTTGCAGAAGTACATTTGATCATACTCATAGTAAACCTGCCACTTCTTGCTGGCTGTGTAAGGTGGAAAATACTACTTTAAAACTCTAGAATACAGTAGCCAAACATTACTTTAGGTTGGGACAATGTCACAGGGACACAGAAGAAAAAGAGATTGCCATGGTCAGATGCACATGAAAAAAAACATAATTGTAATTCCTTAATTGCAGCAGAGTGGCTTCACATATGAACAGCAGAGGTGGCATGAATGTGTCTTTCTGACCTTCTTTGTAGCCTCGGATGTAACAAAAATAACATTGCCTGCTATTTTTATCTTTTGCTTATTGCTTTTTAATATTTGATTACTTGGTTTTCTGCAGTCCCTCCATTTCTTGAGGAAACTCTGCCTTTTGCAGACTTAATAGTTTATAAAATATCTTCCTTCAACTTCTTCCTGGCCTTCTGGCCTGCAAAATGATAAGATACGAAAAATAATTCAGATCATCAGTCCTGGTTGGGATCTTTCTGTGGTCACCTTGATGGTGTAGGTGGAAAATGGTGTCTGTTAGTCTAAAAGTCTTGGATTTTAAACATCCAGAGATTTTGAGAGGGAAAATATCTCTCCGAGGCCCAGTCCTAATGATATCTAAACCTAAATTTATAAACATGCCCAGATCAGGAAATAAAACAATTTAGTTTGGCTTTTACCAAAATGCTCAAATGAGAGAATAATTCAAGCTTTTTCTAATTTAAGTAACTCACATCGTTATCTCACAATAAAGGAAAGGATATTAAACATTCAGGAAGGTGAAATTTTATTAATGGACAATGTGAGTATTCAGAAATCCTTCTACTTTTTTTTAACTCACATTTCTATAAAAGGCAAGAAGTTTCCCTGGAAATGATTGATGAATATTTGAAAAAACAGAATTTATCAAAAATTTTCACGATCCCAGAAACAGTTTCTGAATAGCCCTATGATAACCATCAACATATCAGAAGCTATACAAAAGATTAAAATAGAATTGGATTTATGTATTAATAATGAATATGTTATTGCTAAGATATATAAATAACTATTGAAAATAAATATAGAAGATGAATGTGGCAAAGATAATATGATTAAATTTTCAAAGACTTTGAAAATAGCATAATGCTTGATAATGTGATTTTATGTGAAGTAAAAGACTAAAATTTACACTGAATTATAACATAGAAGACACCATGTATTCATGATGAATCATTGGTATTTAGCACATGATAAATTGTCAAAGATACTTAATAAGGGGTATCAAATGTAAGTTGGAAATGTAAGCAATTTGAAGGTACATTTTATCAGCTTTGATGGACATATAAAAAAGCTGAGAAATACTGGGATTAGACATGTATTTTAGTTCAGAAAATTCTCAAATTGAATGTATAATTGAAACCACAAGTTTTTCTTCTTGATGAACAAGGAAACTTAAAAAAAGAAATGAAAAAAAAAGAAAAAAAAATACATGATAACAGCAGCAAGTCTTCTTTTAGTTCATAGATAGGACACAAAGAAACAATGGAAGAATGGATGGTGAAGTTAGTAGAGTTGGCAGAGATAGTGAAATTGACTCCTTTGATTTAAAAAAAAGACTTCGTCGAGATTTGTTTTTATTTGTTTTATTTATCCAAAAGAGGACTTCTTGCTTGAAACAGAAAGAAATGAAAATCCTTGGGATTTGATAAACAGAACTGTTTATGACTGATGGTTTATTCTAGTTCAAAGGGTATTCATGCTTGCTTTTGTATCAAAGAAAGTCTACTTTCTTTGATACAAAAGAAAGTTACTCCTTCCACTCCCACAAAGAAAGTTACTCCTTCCACTGTTTTCCCCTTCTTGACAGCATTCCCAATTTTGTTTTCCCTCGCTGCTTTCCCTTTTCCCTTTCCAATGTTTTTTCTTTCTTCTTTCATATTATTTTGAAATCCAATAAAGTTATGTCGAGAAAAAATAGTGCTGCAACGATAAGACAAGGGAACAATGAGAATGAAGATGGGTGTGCTACTGCTTCATATTTTCAAGAGTTATCATTCATATTACTAGGTGGATCCCTTCCTGTGGGTTTGATTGCGCTAAAAGAGACCTTGTGTGATTTATCAGCATTTTCAAAAACTGTAAATCTATCACTACTGCATTGTGAGAACAGCAATCGTTTTTATATTATACATATAAACTTATCTATATTATTGGGTACCCTAATGTTTGAAGATTAAAAAAAAATAGCTTAAATGTCCATTCTATCAATTCCATTCTATCTATCCTTTCCTAACTCTATATTTTCTAGATGCACTGGGATTACAATTCCCAAATTCACAATTGCTCACACAAGAAGGACATTTGGGATTTGTAATCCAAAAACAGGAAGTTCTAGAAACATAGACTGAAGAAACTGACTTAAAGCTTTACACAAGGCAGAGATTTTAATGTTCTTATTCTGAATTTAGTTTTAAACATTTCTTTTCTTCGAATGCAGTTCTTGGAATGAAAATGATTCTGAAGAGAATTTGAAAATCTTCTTATAGTATTATTAAATGAGTGTATATTCACAAACAAAGAAATACTTATATCTGCAATGCAGGGCTTTGCTATCATGTTATTTTGTCCTATACCCAAATTCAGCTCTTCTGTTGGAAATTAAGAATGGGAGACACATAATAATAATCTTCCTGGGAGATAGTTTGAGTGCATGAAAACAGACTGATAGAAAGATGGGAATAAGAAGAATGTACTAATAAAGGAGAATATTTGTAGCTCAGGGTTGACATGAGGGGGTCTTTGGTGCTCTCTGAGCTTGCTTGTTTTCTTGCAGACGTTTCATTACCCTAACTATGTAACATCATCAGTGCTAGTAAGGAGTGCAGTTTGCTGTCAGTTTATATTCTAGTGCAGGGCTGTCAAACTTGATCACATTATGGGCCGGATCATGACGTATCATGATTATTTTTTGCCTTTGTGCAGCTGGGGTGGACGTGGTCTGCACAGGCCATATCCAGCCCATGGATACGGCCTGCAGCCAGTTTGAAAGGCCTGTTCTAGTGGCTTGCCTGTCAGTGTTAGTGGGGATGGTCTTTGACTGGGCTGTTTGCTCTTGTCTTCTTTGGCAGTTTCTTGATTTGGGTATTGTTTACTTGATTGTTGAGCTGATTTTAACCTTGGAGTTAATCTATACCCGTGACGGCGAACCTAAGGCATGCGTGCCTGAAGTGGCACGCAGAGCCATCTCTCCGGGCATGCCAGCCATCGCCTGTTGCTCTTCTGGGTTCAGGCATATGCATGCACGCCGGCCAGCTGGACTTTGCAAGCACATGCATGCCAGAAGACAGGAAGACCAGGTGGTTGGCATGCATGTGCGGGCCAGAAAGTGGAAGCTCAGCTTCCCGGCATGTGCATGTGCACCAAGGAGCTGCTCTTCCGGTTTCTGGTGCTCCCCTGTGCGCCCGTGCGCGTTCCCGTTCTGGCACTCGGTGCCGAAACGGTTTGCCAACACTTATCTATACTGATCTGGGTGCTGATTGCTGGTGGCCCATTGATGGCCGATTTGTTAGAGTACCAGGCTTCTAGAAATTCCCTGGCATTTTTGGACTTGGCTTGGTCTAGAATGGTCACATTTTCCCAATTGAAACTATGGTTAAATCTGTCCATATGTTATGAAATTAAAGAATTTTCATCATGTCTTCTGACTGCTAGTTGGTGTTCATGGATGCGTTCTACCAGAAGAATGTATAATACATATTTTGCAACAATATCCATCAAGCTTGAAATACACTAAATAGGCACGCTTAAACATTTTGATACAAACTGACACAATTTCATCTTTATTGCTTTACATGGAGAAATCTTACTCATCTGTCCTGACCTGGTGCAGAAGAATGAAGCCGTGCTCACAGCCACCTTGCTGTGATGTTCTCTTGACAATGATATTTTGTAAATTGGACTGATCTGCTCAGATAAATTGCTAAGATAATTTCCTTTCTTTCTTTCCCCAATCTCTCAACCCTTCTTCCTCAAGAAAATTGATCAAATTCTTCAGTTGTTTATTCTATCACTGCTATCGGTAAATCAAAGTACTAACGCTGCTAGCTGAAGTTTATTCCCTTTTCAGTTATTTGACTTCCTGGAATATCTTTCCCTGACCTTCACAGCCAAAGCTGAACTGTTTTTATTCTGTCTCCACTTTTACTGAGGCACCTGCACTCTCTTGGATCTTCCTCTTCAAAATTATGGGACAGTAACAAGTACACCTCTTGCCTCTCTTAAATCTTCCAGCATTGAACTTCTGAAAAGTCCAGTTATGTTGTACAATCAATAAGAGCAGACATAAAAGCAAAAACCCAATTACTTGGGGGTGGGGTGGGATAGAAATGAACTTGCGGAAACTCATTTTGCTATGAGTGAGCAAGAGAACAGATACCTGGGTTTTTTGTTAATATTATAAATGCTTAGGTGAGAAATATTTCTTAACCCCACACAATTTGATTGCAGCTATGTTTTGAATTGCTGCATTACTCAATGTATCTGGTAAATTATTATGGTACAAGAAGCCCTGAAAAATGAGTTGTCAGTATCTGGGAGATGTGTTTGCATACTAGAACACCTACCTCTGCATAAAATTTTAATACGACAGGTGTCCCAACCTGCCAGATGCTTATGACCACAAATTAATATTCTCTGTCTAATACAAAAATGGATGTGTCATAAGGGCATTCTGTTTCTCATTCTGTTGCAAATTTTAATACCAATTTTTATCCTCTTAGGAAAGAATTGGAAAACGGACAACAAGTCTATTATTTTCTGACCTAGCATACAGGAACATTAAATATTTGGCAGAATTTTAAACTTTCCTTGGTATAAATTGGACAGTCTAATATTTTAGCTAATTTGGAGTTGGGTTGCATGAATTCTTTTCTAGACTGATAAAACTGTTTTAATTTTTGGTCTTAATATAATACTACAGTAGATGACATATTGATTGATTTTTGTAAATGTTTATATATTTCTTCATTATCAGGCTCTAGGTGGTTTACAAATGGAAAACATGAAATAAAAGCAACTCAATTTCTCTAAATCATATAAATTAAAACCACCATAAATCTGAATATAAATTTACAGAAATCAATCATCCAAAATTCTATAAAGAAAAGGCAGTCCAACAGACTCTACTTAATGCCTAAATGTCTGATGAAACAATTTGTTCTGATCAACCTATTGAGGACCAACAGTGTGGAAGCACTTTATCACTCACTAATGAAAGAGCAACCACAGAGTAGGTCTGCCTTTGAATTCCTGCTTCACTTACTTCTTACAAGTAAGAAGGGACTAAGCATCTTTTCCCAGATAGGCCACACAATAATGGCAGACATTATCAAGAAAAGATGATCCCAAAGCTAATGAAGCTAAGCCAAGGTAGAGTGCACTGCAATACTGTGAGGTAATGTCACTAGGATTTGGTCATGACATCCACCTATCAATCAACAAGCTCAATAAATCCAGGGCCTCAAGCTGAAGACATGTTCCTTTAAGTGGATTGTTTGTGACCCTCATCTATAGTCAACCTTGGAGCCTTCTTACACACACATTGCTATATTCCATTGTAGCTTGTTTTGTCCTCAAAATCTTAAAACATCCAGTCAGGACTCCCCATTCCACTTGAGCTGAATTGGAAATGCATAACACAATGTCATCTGCATAGTTCATGATGCCTCATCCCAAACTGGCAGATGGTTTCATGTAGCCTTTCCCACTGGAGCAGCCAGAGATTCTGTTGATATTTTTTATTACTATTAGTAGGAACCCATCCATTCAGGAAGGTCCTGAAGGAAGTCATGGTCAATGTTATTGGACACTATTGACAGGACCAGAAGAGCCATACTCCCTCCACCTATATCACAATGAAGGTCATCCATCAGAGAAATGAAGACTGTTTTCATCTGACACCTAGGAACTAAAGGACCAGCTGAAGGAACCAGCTGGAACACAGATCCAGCCTGAAGGCGATGAAATTTGTACTGCAAAGAATCATTTCCACTTCCTCAGTCTTCATAGGTTCAAATGAGTCCCAGGTAACTTTGAAAGACGCTATCCTGGTTCCCTGATAAGAGTTTGCAGATATGTTTTTAACTGATGAACAAATGTGAGGTGGAAAATATTTACAAATATGTCATATTACTGATGGATCTTTTAAATCTTCGATGACACGCTTGTGATTTCCCCAGAAATTAGAAAAATAAAGACACCAACTATAGCAATGAGCAATGAGGACATACACAAAATAAAACTTTTAGGAGTGTCTAACAACTCTTAATTGATGACATTCTGTGGTATCCAATCATGTATGACTACCAACACTAACACTTATGGAATAAATGGGTTATTGTTTCAAGATCATAAAGGAGAACTACACCCAGTAGTTTATTGTTCTAGAACAATTACAGGTGTAGAAATGTCCCATCCCCAAATTGAAAAAAAGAAGATTGCAACAGGGTAGACATATGAATGAGTTTCAAAATATCATTTTGGATTGGATCCTTTCAGCTTATATACAGATCATAATCCGTTGGTTCCTTAAAAGTGGAAACATTTGGGGCAGGTAGAAAAATGCCAGAGACTTCTCCAGATGAAGAACTATAAAATTTCATGTTTACTTCTAGCAAACCTGCTTCTCAGAAGAAATATTTTGTCTTGACATCCTCTAAAGCTATATGATTTATTCTCAGGGCCTTTGGCCTTTTGCATTTAACTGTAGTTCAGACATGACTGAGATTGCTTTCATATTGCCCATACCTCAGTCAGATTTATTTACTTATTTTATTAAATTTATTACATCCATCCATTCCAACAGACTCTGGGCAGCTTAAAAAAATTCAATACAAAGATAAAAGCAATTGAAAACAGACAAAACAAAACTGCCTGGACTGAAAAAGGCCATTTACAGCACAACATCCCCTTCCCCCAAATATTAATCCCAACCCTGGGACCAAAACCAAGTTTTTAGACTTCTCAGAACCTCACGAGAGTGGATGCATTCCCTTTCTCTCATGGAAAGCTGTTCCAGATGGTGCAAAGGAAGCCCACTTCCTAAACATTAGTGAGGGAGCATCAAACCTGAGGCACCCCATGAGTCAAGAGCTGCTGGCACAATCTTTCTCTTCCTGTCAAGATCAACTGGGACTGATCACTGAGGAAGGAAAAGATCCACCACAACATAAAGTATCCCATTCCCAACTCCCACAGTTGGTTCAGAAGAATACTGATGGTATTGAAAGCCACTGAGAAATCAAAGAACACAAGTATGGATGTACTCTTCATCCCACCAAAGGTCATCGGAAAGCATGACCAGTACTGTTTCCTTATTTTCCACATAGCCTGAACGTAGATTGAGACAGGTTCTGATGATCCATTTCCTCCAAGATCCTCTATAATGATGTCTGCCCCTTTTCTTCACAATCTTCCCAACAAAGGGACTTATTGGAAACTGGTGAATAATTGTCCAAAAACAGAGAGGTCCAGCAATGGCTTTTTCAGGAAGGCACATATCACTGCTTCCTTCAAGACTGGAGAGACCACCCCTTCCCCCAAAGAGAAAGTACCCACTAAATCCATCCTTTAGTCACCTCCCAGGCCACATTAACAGCTCAGCAGGGGGCAAACTCTAAGATAAAATGGCTGAGTTTATATATTTGAGACATTTCCTCTTCTTTGGGAGTCATGGAATCAAACCCAGCCTGGATAACCTCACAGGACCACGCTCTGGTGGGCACCTCACTTGCACCTGCTCAATCAGGGTAAAACTCTGAGTGAATCTGAGAACTTTTTCTAGCAAATAGTGTGATTATTCTTTGTTGCAGCCTTGGAGATGATTTTGAGGCCCAGCCCTCACAACGGGGAATGGACATTTTATCTGGCATGATGGACTTGTGAGAGAGCTAAGACATTTTGAATATAAATTCACCCAAAGTTAGAAAGGATTTGAAAGATTAACATTGTGAAAAAACCAGAATTCTTTTTCCATCGGGACTTACAGACAATGAATTAGAAACGACTCATGGTAGATTGATTTGGTATATGGTAACTGCAGAAGGATTATTGTATATACAATGCTGGAAGAATAATGAAATCTCCACAATGGAGAAATGGAGTGTGAAAATGTCAGAAAAATGGCAAGACTGACCAGTTAGGTCAGAGCAAAAAGCAACAAGATTATGTATATATATATATTTAAAGAGTGCAAAGCTCTTATCTTGGTACTTGCACAAGCTGCCTGCTTCGTTTTGCCCAGTAATAGGGAAGGAGCTAATGCTACATTGGTGCCCATGACCAATGCAACAGATAAGATGTATTTTTAATCTAATTATTTTATATTTGTTGAAATGACATCAGTCGGGTATGATTACAGTCTGCCTTTGTGTATGTGTGAGAAAAAGACAGAAAGAGAAAATAAAAACCTTGTTACAGTATCTTTGCTTTTTCATAGCAAATGAAGAGAAGAGAAGAGAAGAGAAGAAAGAAGAGAAGAGAAGAGAAGAGAAGAGAAGAGAAGAGAAGAGAAGAGAAGAGAAGAGAAG
>JANHJO010010351.1:159671-178757 GCA_032468235.1 Pseudoxyrhopus heterurus
AGAGAGAGAGAGGGAGGAGTCATACAAATTGAGATTGACCCAAGTTCTTTTGGTTCGGGTTGTGATACTTCGACAAGCTTATGTTGTGTGGCTTACTTTTAAAGCTCTGATTCCTTTTCGTTCTTTGGAGGGGAGGTTTATTATTCTTTCTTCTACACTAGATTGCTCTTAGATGTTGATTGCACGTTCAGCTTGGGCTTCAATGGAATCACCATATGCCTTTTTTGTCAGAGGAAAATCTACTGACATGCTGGCTATGGCTATAACATGAAACAACCTATAAGATGGAAGCACTCATTTTTTAAATGTTCCCTCCAACACTAACTGTAGAAAGGGGAGTGGTTATACCAGGGATATATAAAGTCCTCCCACTTATGCACCAGTGCTCTTTGGACCATGTTCTGACAGAGAGCAGGCATGCCTTATGCATGCCTGCACTAAGAACACAAGTAGACGTTTGTATCTTTAACCAGTTTTTTTGTTAATATTGTTAAATAAATAGTTTTGTTTAAGAATATCTGTGATCAGGAGAGCCTCCAAAATCTGTCGGCACCATCGCGCATTTTTCTCACACTTACCTTAGGATTTGCTTTTCCTTTGACCGTTCCTTGTAAAGCATTATGGTTACGGGGTTTTGTTGGGGCCTGATATTTTCCTTAAACCTGGTGGGCCAGGCAAGTTAAGCCATAGCATTTCTGTATCTTTAATGCTGTACCTTTAATGCTGTTTAAAGTAGCATTGTATCTTTAAGGCTGTTTCCAAGCCCAAGCCATACTAAAGGTAAGTCTATTGGAAACCATGATGCTGATTGGATGGTTCAAACTGCCTCAAGGCAGATAAGAGTAAGCTAGTTACACTGTAGTGTGTGGGGGTGTTAGGAGTGATACTCGTTACTCTGCCAGACCATTTACTGCTAAAGACCTTGGATTGCTTTGTTTACCTAATTAGACTCATCGTGCTGTACTTGACCTCGGATTGCAATACTGGACTCTGTGTATGTTTTTGCCCTTCTGTAGCTTAGCCTGGAACAATACAGGTTTGCTAACCAGCTGGGTATTGTTTTGTTATTGGACTTTCTGTTACTTACTGGGTAACGTGACATCATCAATTCTGCTGTGACTTATACTCTGCTACCCAAACTTGCAACACAAAAAGGGTCAAACCCTAACAATTAGACCTAATGAGAAGACATTAAGTAAAGGCTGCCATGGAGAGGCAACATACATGACATTTTAACAGTTTAACACCCAGAGAAGAAAAACAAGCAAAATGCTTTGTTGGCTATTTGGGATTTATCAGTATATGATGCTATGATTTTTCTCCATTTTCTGTTTCCAATATTGCCTAGCAAATAGTTCCACAAAACATCTTCCTTGTTTGTTTGTTTTCCAAGTTACATAGCTGTAAGGCTTCAAAAGGCCAAGTTGCCTGTTAAGGAATGAATAAAATGTTATTCTAAAATGTTAGAATAAAATGTTATTCTTGTTGTTAACCAAGTATTCAATCTTTTAATACCGGCATCCATATTCTAATGATGTGTAGTATTGGATTCTGCATGGTGCTGGATTCAAAGGAACCATCATTGGCTTGATATACTTTGGTCCCTGAGGCCAAGGCAAACATTTCTCTTCTCCACTGATTGAAGTGCAGTTGGAATTTATTGCAACATCAGGAACAAAACTACCTCTACTGCATCTGAGGACAGCAGGCAGGTTGAGGTAGGTATGAGTTAGATTGCACAATAAATAAATACAGCATTGTCGTCCCACAACACCATAGCAGAACAACACCTCTGTGCTATTCTGCTTATACACATGCACACACACAACTGTGGTTTAGTGGGTCTATTAATATTCCCCTCAACTCCCTTCACCAAAAACGCAGAACTGTCCCAATTAAGTCCACCCACAAGGAGACCAATGCTAGTCCACAAAGCAATGGCCAATGAGTCCACAAGGCACTTGAAAATTTCCCAATCAAAATAAGCCCACCAGGCAAAATTAAATCCACAATACAAGAGGGTTCACGAGGCAAGAAAAATCCAGAGTTCATAAGCACGATCCAAGTCAAGGCACAGTGTCAATCCAAAGTGAAGCAAGAATCACAACAACCAGAAAAAAACACAGCTAGGAAACAAACACATTGTTCCCAGCATCATTTTCATCTGTCTATTGTGTTAAATAGTCAGCTTCTGGTGCGGTCCCTCAAGAAGAGCAAGGCTTTCTCCTCATGAGTAATCTGGCTGACCTTCTCTGCTCCTGCCTTTTCTCTGCCCTATGTGTTCTTGGATCTGTTCAGAAGGCAGTTTCTCTTCCTCATCACTAAATGGCTGCAGCTGCATGTTTTGTCCATCTGAAGCCTCAGGGCTGTCCTGCTGCAGCTGTGCTTGAGCCAAATACCTCTCAGACGGCTACTTGGAGCCATTAACCAACTCCCCTCCAGACTTGCCTGGAACTGGTTCATCTTCCTCCGAGCTGACATCTGGGGAAGTGTCATCACACTCTCTGCCTTGAATATAATAGAAAAATATCCTTGAATCTATGGTAAACCTTGCAACATCATAAATTCAGACATGGCTCAGTCTGTAAGCCCCAAGGATCTGAACATGGATTGATTCATTTATTGTTATTTCACTACCTGTAATATAGATGATGGTGCCAAAATATAAGTGTCTGCTGTTTTCACATAAGCAGCATTCAGACCTGGCCAAAACAGGGCCCATTGCAAAATTACTATTTCTGTATCTGTGCTCAGCACCATGGCATTGGAAAGCATCGACTCCAACATATCGCTGCAAGCATGCTTTTTTATTCATTGGATTATGACAGTGACAATGTCAAGCCCCGCTTCCCGCACGGCTTGCCAAACTTGGGGGGAGGGGGAGCGGCTGGCAGGCTGGCGATTGAGAGGACAGCGGACTGATCAATTCCTCCCAGTGATCCCTGTGATGACGCCGCAAAGCTGATTGGCGCTGGCTGTGAAGCGCCTGGATTCAGGGGATGGGAGCATCAGAGAATCATCACCCCTTACAAGCTGATGCTGTTCCTGGGGCGATTGGCGATAGCCTGGAACGAGTAACAAACTAGCAGATCATGCAGCTCCAGTGACCAGGAAGGAATGAAAAACTGGCAGGATGCCGGCTACTGGGGGATGGGTGGGCTGTAAGCATGGCTATGAGTATTTACAGCGCTGGGAGGCGGTAGCTCCCAGCGCTGACTTGGGTTCTGTCATGAACTCATCCATGCCAGTCTTGGCCTTCAAATAAAACTGTAGCAACAAAAGTCAGTTGGCTTGTTTGTTTCTGTGTCTTTTGTAAGGACTGCAGACGGCTGAGAGATGGTTAGGAGAAATGATGGAACTTTTTATAAGTAGCTATTTTTTTCAGTTTTTTTCTGCCTAGTAATGCCAGAAATGACCCAAAAGCCTCTTTCAACCCTTTAAAATGTTCTTGTATGATCAAATATGAATGCAATTTTTAAAAAATTATTATTATGGTTCATCACATAGTCAGCCAGATGCTCAGACTGCATTTGGAATTTTTATCCACCTATCAAATCCTTCCCAAGGGCCTGAGATAGGCAGATGTGGATGTTTGATGGTGTTAAAGGTATTGTCACAGGATGTCAGCTGTTCCAAGCAATGGTGATTTTGTCAATGCCACTGGTGTTCAAGTTGACTCTGAATCGCTTAGAGCAGCTTCTCTACATTTTCTTGACTCCAACTCCCTATCTGTTAACTATGGGCTGGATCTTCATTTCTATCCCAGATTGGGAGACATGGATTTTTAGAAATGGATGCAAAAAATTCTTGCTAGATGACTTGGGTTTTGTAAAGAACAGAGTTCTAGATAAGGCTGTCAAGGTTTCTTTTTACTACCCCAGTGGACCTCATAATTGGATTATTGTAATGTGCACCATAAAGGCAGCCCCTAAAGACCATCCAGAAGCTACAGCTGCTTTAAAATGCAACAGCACAACATTATTGGATGCTTCTCACTAAGCCTAAATGTCATTGTTATCATGTGAGTTGCATTGACACCAGTTGACCTCCGGGTGCAATTCTCAAGGTGCCTGAATACTGTAAAGAACTGTAAAGTCCTGCATGGAATAGGATTTGGTTATCTGAAGGATAGACTCCAGTTATTTCTGCCCTTTCGGTGCTTTTAGGCAGAGTGGGTGCAGTCCAGGTCACCTTAATGAAATGTTGTCATCTTGTAAGTGTGCCTTTCCTGTCACAGCTCTGCCTCTGGAACACCACTTCCCTGGAGGTATGCACAGTTTCTACTCTCCAAGTGATTCAGAAATCTCTTAAGACCTGGACAGGAGTATTTGTGGAGCTCCTAGTGATTTATTGGGGGGGGGGAGTTATGTCGTTTTTTTCAGACAGTTGTATTTCTGTAAATTATGTATTCTATTCAATATGGTAAACTGCCCAGAGTCTTTTAGAATTAGATGGCCTTAAAACTAAAAGGGAAAAAAATGAAATAAGCAGTAGTGAGGGCAGGAAATAGCAATGTACATTATGGAGATAAAAATGTTTAACTTTACTGAGCTTTTTTTAATTTTTTTTTTAAATTAACGAGTTAACAATACTAACTTTGGGAAGGATTCTGTGCATGGCTTGCTTTTTCCTCCCAGTTAGCAATATTAGTATGAAGGGCAGAAGGACCCAAAGGTGACACAGCCTATGATTGCCATGACTATCCTTCAATGATTATTTCCATTTTAAGCAGTTCAGTTTTGAAACTTGAAACTGCTGATAATTTAAGTTATCTCTAGCCGTAAAATTCTGGATGAGAAATATCACAATTAAGAACCACAGGCTTTTGAGTATCTCCTAAAACACCTAGAGACTCACTGACATTCTGAAGTGATGTCAATACAGAATGACATTATACTCAAAATTATTTTCTCTCGTTTCCCCTGAAGAAAAAAAATTCCAAAGTGTGTTCCAAAGGCCATTTACGGTTATTTTTAATCTACTAAAATATTCAAACATAGCTAAATTGTTCTCTGAGCCAACAGAATTTGAAAACAGAAAGGAGGGAAGTCAAAACTGTAAGGATGTCTTGTGGGGGGGGGGGAACCCATGGGTAGGGAGAACCCAGACATTTTATTTCCAAACTGCCAATCACGGTATCTGAGCGATGCAAAGAATAAAATAAATGTAAGGATGTATTGTACAAGATAGAGCAATGTAAAAAAAAAAAAAAACCAAGAGAGAACATAATCACAGTTTGATTGGAGCATTCCCTTGAGAGAAAATCAAGGCTAGAAGAGAGAAGAATCTCACTCTTTCTTAATCTTCAGTGTGTGGCATGCTGGGTGAAATCTAATCACTCAGTTCCTATAGCACTGAGTGTCAGTGAATGGAAAAAGAACATCTCTAAGGGATAAGAAGGATTCTGGGTCAATCAGCTGCAGAGGTCAGTTGGAGTGTGAACTTCAAGCATATATAAAATCAGATTTGGTCTGAATTTTGTGAAGAGAAAATTGCTTGCTGTGTAGTGTTCTTGACCAGGTACTGACCTATGCAGAATCTTCACTGAATTCTAGACATCTTAAAAATGAGTTTCAGGTGCTTTTTCTCCTCCTTACATCTCCAAGAGTCATGGGTTAGCAAGTCTAAGTAGAAGGACACAACTGGAAAAGCCCAATCGGCACTCTTCGCTCATTCTGTATTTTAGCAGAAATAATAGGAATAAGTAATGAATAATTACAATGTAACAGAGACATGGGGTGGGGTTTATAGTGCATGAGGAATACCAGTGATTTCATGCAATGATAGAAAAGAGGTGGCAATGGAACTAGAGGAAGAAAACAGCAGCAAGGTGATTAGGTCTTATTTGGAAAACAAATAGGATTGTGATGTGAGTACATGGTGAATACTTGTGCACTAACTGAGGATTAGAAATAAAGCTGTGTGTGTGTGTGTGTGTGTGTCTGAGTCTGTGTGTCCAATCTAATGCTAGTGATACAAATACAAGAAGTGAAATTGCTGCACTACTGGTTCTGTGATAAATGTATAGGGAAGGCACTTCAACAAGTACTTGTGCAAATGGAATCAGCCAAATGTCATACTTGTACAAATAATTTTACTGCTAAATGGTAGAAGTTTGTATACTGTTGGATACAATCAATGCTATTTTTTCAAGTATGTTCCAGTATAATGAACAATGATGGAATTTAGAACTTCCTTCATATGTTGACTCTTTGTGTATTCAATCAAGGGGAACAGGAACTTGTATTTCTTTTAAAAGAATGAGGGGGGAAAATTGAGGCAGCTCCATCATTTAAGTTGTGCAAATTTTAATCTAAATTTAATTATTTTAATGTAAAATAATAATCTATATATATAAAACAGAGCGTATGTATGTATGTGTGTATGTTTGTATGTATGTGCCCTATATGCTCCTCCATGCCTGCAGCGACCTGGACCAAATTTGCCATGCACATAGCTTACCCTCTGGAGACGAGCACTGTCAGGGTCACACACGCCATCGACGGCTCTCTGCCCCCTAAAAAGGGTAGTAAACTGCCCCTCCAACAACACTCATGGCCAAGCCACCAAAATATACTCTACAAAAATCCACAAGGGGCGCCAGAGAGCAGGTTTAAGCCGCGGGTGTAGGTGTACTGTGCATGTGCAGTACAGCCCTTACACCTGGTTTGCAGGCACCTCCCGCCAAGAGGAGGCAGCGGTGGCTGCTCCCAACAATCCAACCACCTCTCACTGCCCTTCACTGCCGGCCTAAGAAGCATGCACCAGGAACTGCATCTCCACTACAGCCCAGCCACCACCCGAATTTCTCACTGACTCAAAATTCAATCCAGTCCTCCTGGGTTCCACTGCTTCAACGATTACTACCAATCAGCTGACAATGCTTCCTGATCTTCTGACCCACAGCTGACCAGCACTGAATTAAAAGTGGCTGGAACAGCTGATTGGTGGTAATAGTTGAACGGGTCAAACCCAGAAGGACTAGATTGCATTTTCACTCACTGACTGATTCAGGTGGCGGCTGGGCTGTAGTTAAGATGTGGCTGCCACTGCGTGCAGCTGGGCTGCAGCCCCGCAAACAAATCCGAGCAATGCCGGGTAATCATCCAGTATTAATAATAAAATGGAGAGTCAAATTTTCAGTTACGGTGTTCTCTCTGAAGATAAATTTGGTTTCTACAATGGGGCTGTAACTCAAACAGGTCAAAGTTTAATAATGCAAGTTTAATAATGCAAAGTTTAGGTTAAAATCCTGTACAAAACTTCTTGGAACTTAGGACTTCTGATTCTGTATGAATTTAGTTTTGTTCAAAGAACATTGTAAAATGTTTAAGATAAAGAAATTGAAGATTTGCCCCATTGTAAAATAAGGGAATTATACTTCTGCTATGAGACCTAGAAAACTAAGATTCCCAGTATTAATACATGAAACCATATTTATGCAATCCACTTTTTACTTCTTTAATAGCCTGCAGTACAGAGCAGAGGCCAAAATCTCTGCTTATTAACTTAGTTTTAATAAGAACCATTATCGACTGTTACATTATTCTCTTTACACATCCATGTCCCAGTTTTCCTCCAGCCCACTTCTTAAGTGTGAAAGCTGCCTTCTCTCACTAATTAATTTTCATCATTACCTGTTACTAAAGGAAAGAGACCGAGAGACCCTGGCTGCTTCTTTTTGATGTACTTAATCAACTCCTAGAGGCCAAATAATTATCCAGGGGATGATGGGATAGCCTCTTTATTTCATTGTCTTTCTTCTCAAACTGTCCATTATCTTGCAGTAATAACAAGTTATGTAGCCTATCATGCATTGACTAGGGGAGGCAGAAAATCACATAATCTAGTTCAGGAAACCAATTTTATATTTGAAAGTGACATCATCAGATTAGTCTGGAGATAGTTCAACCTGATGGTGGGCTGATGCTATCAGAGTGTGTTTGTGTCTGTTTGTGTGTGTGTGTGTGTGTGTATCCATCTGAAGAAGGTCTATGGCTTTAGGCATATGGAAGGGTCTACCAAGGAACCAAAATAGAGCAAAGGCTCAAAAGCAACATAGGGAAAATGTATCAGCTCCAGATCTTTTAGATTTAGGTCATTATTCAGCATTATTCAGAATGTTTCCTTTCTCTTGAGCTCCTCTTTTGTTCCAAGTTGGAGTTTCATGATAGAAAGAATAAATGGGGTTTTCTTCAAGCCTAACAAATACTCTTGCAGTAGTTTTGAAGAATCCATCAAGCTTGCTTTACATTGCCCCATAGGAAGCCATAGCATGAGAGACGAAATGTAGGACCTTGGACTCAGTGATGTCTAAAGTGAGGCTGAAAGGGTTACCAGGGTATTAGGTTAAGCCTCTCTGATATATAAGTCTTTAAGTGGTACTATTTCACTAAATGGTTCACTAAAACATATAAAGAATGGTTGCTGGAATTGAGTATGTCTAGTTTAATGAAAAGGAGGACTATGGGTGACATGATAGCAGTGTTCCAATATCTATCAGATATCCAATAGCAGTGTGCCACAAAGAAGAGGGAGTCAAGCTATTCTTCAAAGCACCTGAAGGCAGCACAAGAAACAATAGATGGAAACTAATTGTGGAGAGATGCAACCTAGAACTAAGGAGAAATTTCCTGGCAGAACAATTAATCAGTGAAACAACTTGCCTCCAAAAGCTGTAAATGCTCCAACACTGGAGGTTTTAAGAAGAGATTTGACAACCATTTGTCTGAAATGGTATAGGGTTTCCTGCCTGAGCAGGCATTGGACTAGAAGACCTCCAAGGTCCCTTCCAACTCTGTTATTCTGTTATTCTGTCTGTATCTTCATATGGCAAGAAAAGCATGTACAGTTTCCGTAGATCTCCTTGTTTGTGATGTACACTCATGAAAAGCATCTTTGGGAGACTATAGCAGCATGGAGACAGCATCTATATTAGGGGGGGAAGTGGTGTGAACTGTCTTCATGGAACAATCCAATGTACAGCTGAAGCATCTGGTGTTTTTTATTCACTTACTTTTTTATTCAACACTTTCTTGGTGTGACACATTTGCTAACAATGACCATTAAAGAACAAAAGCTTTCTTTCTTTAAGCTTTAAGGAAGCAAAAGCTTTATTCTTTCTTTAAGATTCATATAATAAGTAATATAGCACTACTGTATATTGCGAATGGCTCTTACCTATATCTAATGCTACTTATAGCCTGCCAGTTCATAGCATGGCTTAACAGGAGTGATTCCTAACCACAGGAGATTTGAGAGCAAAAGAGAAGAATGGAGAAAGAGAATTCAGTGGCAAGGGAACAAGCGTGTTTCCAGAGGTCCTGAAGCAAAGGAATTGGAATAGAAAAAAAATAGATTAATTAGAATTAGAATAATTAGAATTAGAATTAGAATTCTTTACTGGCCAAGTGTGATTAGACACACAAGGAATTTGTCTCCAATGCATAAGCTCTCAGTGTACATACAACAATAATGATAGATCCTTATCATAATCATAATCTCAATATAACAGCATTATCCAAAGCTACTTTTCCCTTAAATATATTTATTTTACTGAAATACGGGTTATAGGTAATCCTCAACCACAATTGGGACCAGGATTTTTCTTGCTAAGCAAGGCAGTTGTTAAGTGAATTGCACCTGATTTTATGACCTTTTTTTACCACATTTGTTAAGTGAATCACTGAAGTTGTTAAGTTGAATCACATGGTCATTAAGCAAATCCAGCTTGCCCCATTGCTTGTTGAAAGACAGCTGGGAAGCTCACACAAAGCAATAGCACTTAGACTTATATACCACTTCACAGTGCTTTTACAACCCTCTCTAAGCGGTTTACAGAGTCAGCATATTGCTCCCAACCATTTAGGTCCTCATTTTACCAACCTCGGAAGGTTGGAAAGCTGAGTCAACCTTGAGCCTGGTGAGATTCGAACTGCCAAATTGCAGGCAGCTGGCAGTCAGCACAAGTAGCCTGCAGTACTGCATTTTAACCACTGCGCCACCGTGGCTCACATGGTGATCACAGGATCCTGGGATGGTGCAATCATTGTAAATTCATGCTGGTTGCCAAACCCCCAAATTCTGACCATATGAGTATGGGGATGCTGTGACACTTGTAAGTACAAGGACCAGTTGTGTGTCACCTTTTTCAGTGCTGTTGTAACTGCATACAGCTGCTCAATGAACGATGGTTAAGTCAAGGACTATAGTAGAACCTTGGGTCACAAACACTTCTGATCACGACCAAATCGGGTGCCGACCAAAAAATCCTCTAAATGTTTCACTCTGGTCGTGAACACATCCTCGAGTGGCGATCAAACACAGCCACGATTTCCCCTTCTGCGCCATTTTTTTGTACATGCATGCGCAGTCAGTTTTCCGGTCATGACCAAATCAGGTTGTGACCGAAGTCCTAGAACAGATTACGGTCGCAACTGGAGGTTCCACTGTACCTGTATAACTATGTTTCAGCAACAGAATTCTTTGTGCTTTTGCTGCCAATTACGTAGAGAATCTCATTTGCATCTTCATTTTACTATTTTATTTCTAGAGTAGGTCCAAGTCTACACTAGGCATGGAGAATGATGGCCATATTGATGTACTATAGATGCCTAGTGGGTGATGGGACTTGGAATCCAATAACATTTGGAGAACTATAGCTTCCCAATCCTTCTCTAACCCAAGAAAAACTATAAAAATGCAGATTTTTGAAATGCACTACAATAATATAATCCTTATTGCAAATTGCCTATCCAGAATGAAAGTATACTATAAGTAACCTCATTGCGTTCACTCAGAATGTGAACCCTTAAATTTACTTTCATCGAATTTTCACTCTTACTACTCTGATTAATTAAACTGGTATAGATTAAACTGCCTGAAAGAAAATTAATTTAACACATAGCTCAGCACTTTAATTCATCTCTGTTTGGAAATCCTGCTCAAATCTCATTACATTAGCAATAGAGCCTAATGAAGGCCATTGTTCCAGATTATTATTTGATACTATGCAGAATCCAAAAGATCATATGGGAGACATGAACATTCCTGTAGAAAGATTTAAAGGATTTCAGAAGAGTAGAGTGGATGTAAAGATAAAGACGCCTTCATGTTGACTCAGCACAATGACACATCCATGCAGTGTTATCAGAAATTTACCAGGTTCCTTCTTTTTTGTTTTATCTTCTCAATCCACCCAACAATCATGAATTTACAAGGCAATTCCCCCATCCAAATACTGACCAGGGCTAACTTGGTTAGGTTCTCAGATCGGTTGTAATGGGTATCTCAGTTCCTGACAAAGTGGACAGAGCATTGTAAGAAATAATACATTTAGAAAGCTACATATTTCTCATTTGGCAGGAAAGCAGGTAGCCGTCTCCTCACTGCATCAATAGATAACAATTAAGATCAATGTATCTGTTTCTTAATTGATATAAAGATAAATGAGGCACTTAACTAAATTTATCCAGTTGTCAATGTTACTGTAAGCTAAACGTCTGGTATCTTTAAATTTGTCAGGTTGGGATTTCTTGATCTTCGTCTTCATTGCCTAATGATGTAGTGGGGAAGTAGGTACCCATTTTCTTGATAAAGGAGGGATGTACAGATATTCCAAATTTGTAATATTTTGCTAATGATCATCCTTTTCCTCAGATTCTAGGTAATACATTACATCAGTCAAGGTTGATTTGGTACTATCACCCACAGAGACAGAAAACTGAATTTTGGATAAAGAGTGGTGCATTTACATGAAATCATAACAAAAATGATTAGAGGTGTTTTTTTTCTGCAAGAAAGAATATATAATAGTGTATAATGCTCATTTCTTTGTCCCTTTATCTCCACACATGGTAAACATCCAATGCATTCAGTTACACAGATCAGTGCAAGACTGATCATTAAGCAAAGAAAAGTAATTTTGGATGTCAGACGGCAACAAATTATTCTTTATTTGATTGCTTACTGTGCAATCAAGTAAAATACGTCTTGATTTGTGGACAAGAGATTTATTTGTTTCTCCAAAACAGGCCACAAAATATTCAGGATTGGCTCTAATTCCAACCTGGAGTACAGATTAAAATTAGGATAGCATGTGCTAAGCCTGGAACATAAATTTACAGCTGAGACACCAGATGCCTCTGTCAAAATGTGAAGATAGCCCTGCATTAAAAGCAATAATAATGATATCTTCCCTTGAACAGGAGTGACACAGATGTCGCCAACTAGACTATCAAGGTATCTGGGGAAGGAAATAGACAAGTGCAATCTGTCAGAACTCCAAAAAAATGCTATAAGTCCGCCATTAAATTGAATTTCTACCAACAAAAGATGGAACATTTTACCCTTGGCGTTTCTCTATGACATTCCCAGAGTTTCTTGCCTCACTAACTTAGTCTCTGCTGATTTATAGAAGTTGTAAAAATAACATAAATTTGCCACAGGCATTTTAGACTTTCCCCTCTCCTCTAACACAGCTCAATATAATTCACCTTGGAAGAGTCCTATGCCATCAAGATCCAGAAAAATCTTGCAAACCTGTGGCAGATGGACTTTTAGCTATCTTCATAGGGCCAGTGTCAGGGTTCCAAGTAATACACCCATAGCAAACAGAACTCCAAGGTAGGATAGTTCATCAAAGTAAAGTTTTATTTGGTGTATCATAGTGACACAGGCTGGTGAAAACTGACTCTGAATGTTCCCACCTAATTAAAAATAAAAGTTTATTCCCTCCCCCAAACAATTAGTCACATGATGCAAATCAAGACGCTGTCCTGTTGTCTGGTAACTTTGTTCCTCCTCTGTCTGACCACCTGTGGGAATGTCCTTGGTTCCCATGAGAAAGTATTTTGTTTTGGCTACAAGACCCCAGATATCTTTATTCCCCCCACCCTGTCCCTCAGCTCCAGTGTGGCAATACTGAAGTCTCAAAATGGCCTCGATCAGGTCAGCTTCAGGGTTGACAGCTGGTATGGCAACAGCAATTACTGTTAGAACTAGAACAATGTAGAACTGGATATCATTAAAAATTTTACAATCAATTCCAAAATAATGTTTAATATCCCAGTTGTATATAGACATGCAGCTAGTCTCATAGGAGTACATATAGGTAATTGCTTGTGGATTGTAAACTCATGAGGTACAACTTCTTAATGGACTACGACTCATTTCCTTTTACTTTTACTATACTTTCATATACCCTGTTTCTCCAACAATAGGACCCACCTCAAAAATAAGTCCAAGCCTAATTTTTTTGTGGGGGCTACTATACGCCCTCCCCAAAAGTAAGCCCCAGTGAAGGGGTGGGCGTCTTCCTGCACCTCAAGGAGGTGATCCTCCTGCACCTCAAAAAAAAAATAAGACCTCCCCGAAACTAAGGCCAAGTGCTTATTTTGGGGGTCAAAAGAAAATAACACCCTGTCTTGTTTTCTAAGAAACCCGGGTATTTAAAAGTGCAGTCCTGATGCATTAACATTAGTGGAAGCATTGCCACCGACTTAAATGCCATGTGAAATGCTAATTAAAACTTGCTCCTAAAAATGTTCTGTGGAAATAAATCCAATGATTAGCAAGGGTTGCAGACAAAGGTCTTCCTAAGCCATTCACAAGTTCAAACTTGTATTTCTTGTTAACTAATTGGGTGTCATAGGAGTTCTATCACTATTGTTAATACCAGAAGAATCTCTGGTTCAAGGTGTAATATATTTGGACCGATACGTGATAGAGGCTGTGGGCTTAAGAAGAAGCTTCAAAAATTTGATAACATGATCTGTCTTTTCAAGATGCAGAATATCCCCCTTCCCCCCCCCCCCCGGCAAATTGGATTGCACAAATGAAATTTCAACAAAAAGTTGTATCTTATGCCTATCTGCTGTTGCATTCATGTACTGTATATCGATCTTCCTTTGACCTCTTGCTATTTGCTTCAAGATCTGAAGAATACTGGAGCAAGTGCTTTGAATGGGAGGTTTGACTGTCTCATATTCACCCTTTCTTCTTTCCTTTCCTCTGTTTAAAATTCGTTGACATAAAACAACAGCAGAATTTAAAATGTTTGTATCTCTTTGAATAATTTAGAATTCTATCTCTTAGTGATTTCCCAGGTTTTGGCAGCCTAAATCAGGCAGCCCAAAACTACATAAATGTATGCACTCACGTACAGTAAATCAGCAGCCCCCAGTCTTTTGGGCACCAGGGACTAGTTCCATGGACAAAGGTTTTTCCACAGACTGGAGGGGGTGTGGTTTGCATTCTGCTTGCATACTGCAGGTGGGGCTTTGCTTGTTTGTGCAGCCCAGTTGCTGGCATGCTGCAGACTGGTGCCAGGCCACAGACCAGGGGTTGGGGACCCTTGCAGTAAATAAAGAAAAGCAGATGCTGAAACAAAACCATGTTTAGAGTCAGTCTAGGAGAACATTAAAGGCGATGCTTGAAGTCCATTTAACTGCAGGTAAAGTCTTAATGAAATCATTCTATGGCTTCCTTTAGGAAATATTGGGCCCTGAATGCAGATTTGGGAAAGTACTGGGCAGTACTTTCTATGCATTTATCCAATAAGTTTTTTTTTATTATTATTATTTGGCATCAGCTTTCATGTTTTTCTTTCACACTGCTACTCTCTGAGATCCTTTTCACCAAAGGTGCCAGAAACTGTAGAGGCATGTCAGCCATGGACAATACTCCTGAGTTATGGCTCTTGTTCCAAACAACATAAACACCGCTTTCTGCCAAATCCACTAGTTTAATTTAGTCCAGTCTACTCTATAGCTTTCCCCCCACTTGCTCTCTTTTTTTGAGGGGATGGATGGGTTCCGTTCCAATGTTTCATGTCTTCTCTGGCCAATGAGTGGTTGATTAGCTTCCGTTTTATATTGATACTCTGCCTTTACAATAGTATTTTCCCTCTTGTTCTGTCATCATCTAAAAGAAGTTTCAAGGTTTAGAAAAATGTGTCCAACCTTTTCAGATACAGTCTTGAATGGAAATCAAGTGACTGGCACTGATGAAGAGGCAATGGAGAAAGGGTGGGCAATGGGACTGGCAATGGGGAGAAACCAATTTCACTATCGTTTTCCACTCCTTCATGGTTGAGTGCCTGGCCTTCAGAGGGAAAATCCCTAGACCAGTTACAAACTCTAATAATAGCTCTTCCCTTGGACATCTTTTTCTCCAAGAAGAAAGTTTTCCACTATTGTGTCAACTTATTTTAATTGAAAAGTATGGATGTTGGTGATTTTATTTCATAGTAAATGAGCCATTCCAAGTCCTTCGGGAGATGGGCGGCACATAAATCCAATAAACTCAAACTCAATTTAGATATTTTTTTCCAAGTATATTTCAATTATAGACAATTACAGAAGCATTTACTTATCACATTTGGAGACCGTCCATCTTCCCCAAAGAGCATCTATAAATAACTGTGACTTTTTCCTTCTCTTTATTCCTGTGCTTATCAGTACATTTAACACTAATTCACATGTGTTTTTATCCATAATTTCACACAGTAGCAGATCTTTTAGTGACAACTACAGTTTATGAGAAGTACAAACATAGTTCTTGAATGCTGCTTTGCCCTCCTTCAATGTCCTCTAGATATTATCCGAGCAACAGTACAATGATTGTCCATGTTTTTAATAATGACAAGAAAAAGTAACTTCAAAAATCTACAAAAAGAAGGTTATGAGTTTATTAAATGAATGATTTCAAGAATGTATTATTTGGAGAGAAAAAAATCATCTTACATACTTTTCCTGCCCTAGCAGAACCCCATTGCTTATTGTCCTAATTAAGTAAGTGAATTATTTTTTTAAGAACAAATTGCTCTTTGGCATTACTCAGAAGCTAAAATGTACACAGAAAAGAAAACCCAGTGAGATTCTACTTCCTCCTGTTACATCTATATTATTTACTGCAGGTCTAGTTCCAACATCTACCAAGCCTTCTCGGTGCTGAGATAACTATGTCAGTTGCCTGCATCATGCCAAATACTTTTTATCTGCAGGTTATCTCCTCCTTCCACATTTTCCATTGCTACAAAGTGTCATTTCTTTACACTGAGGTGAGGCATCAGGAAATTGAATTATTACATGAAAAGCTGAGCATACTATTGTTCCATTCCTTTCTTCTATGCTATAGAAATGCACTTGGCCTGTTTGCACCTGATTGTTCCTAATTTTAACTGATACAATATTGTATTGCCACTTCAGAGATACATTTTGTCTGGCTACATATTTCTTCTCTGCCCATCTTGTTACTTCTAGATATTTCTCTACCAACTATTCCTATTAAAACTCCCTTTTTTTACAAGTGCTAATGTCCCCCACTTTTGCCAGAGCAAAGATCCTGAATTTTAGTGCAAAGCGCAATATCGTTTCGTGCTGAGTTACTTTTACTATTATTTTAATCAAGATGTATTTTTTTTAAAAACAAAATGCTATCTCCCACACCGAGAGGAACAGTGCTATCCATCCACAAAAGGAACATCTGTTGAAAATTAGCAATAGCATATAATCACAAGAATATTTCTCCACCTAAGGGGGGAACTCTTCCTGTGCATTTTACCTCTAGAATAATATTGCAATCAGAAAACAAACCAAATCAGTTTAGATCATGCAAGCTGAAAGCACTACATCAAAACAAATCAGCATCATAAAATCAAACTTTCCTAAGCACGAACTGGAATTCAGAAACCATATGTTTAAAAGAAACAAAATAACAGACGTAGATTAATGAGCAGGAATTGTACTC
Source organism: Pseudoxyrhopus heterurus (assembly GCA_032468235.1). Classification (NCBI taxonomy): domain Eukaryota; kingdom Metazoa; phylum Chordata; class Lepidosauria; order Squamata; genus Pseudoxyrhopus; species Pseudoxyrhopus heterurus. The sequence goes on from JANHJO010010351.1 coordinate 176,421, forward strand.
TTATCGTCAGACTGAGCGAAGATGAACAAAAAAATCCTGCTGCTAATCAAGTCTTGCATGGATCTTGCACAGCATACTCATATTTTATTTTCCCATATCAGCAACTCGTGGCTTGGAAAACTCAATGCCAATATGAGCTGTAAGGAGAAGATAACAATGAGGGGGGGAAACTTCTTAGTTTAATGAGGATTTCTTTTAGACAGAGCTAATTAGCAGTAAAGCTATAAGACCTAATGATCCCTGGATTAAAAAAAAAAGCACATAAACCAAAAATCCCCTTGACCCAAACTACAAGTCACTGCAGAAAAAAGAACAACTTTAGCAGACTGTGTTCACTAAACATAATGGCAGTTGCATATTAATACCCACATTACCTGCAAATTGAACATGATTTCTTTACCAGTAGCATTCTAATCACTGCATCCTTGCTACACAAATAAGGACGCATATATGCAAAGCAAGCCATCCATTCACTTTTTATAATGACCCATTGCAATTAACACCACCACCACCACCCCAGCCAGGAATGTTGCTTGTTTGGAAATAAATCATCCTGGATTGTCTTAATTTGACCAAATAAAGCCACTGCCTAATCCTACCATCTTTAGCAGGTGGCAAATACTGATTAGAGACAGAACAATGTGCTTTGCAGCCAGTGTCAGCCAGCAAACTACTTGAAGAAAATGGTTGACAGACCTGTGGAGGGAGAAATCCTTCCCTGCACCTATCAGTTCCTTTTGAAGGTCAGATTAATCCCTTTAGCACCAAAAAGGATGGAAAGGGATATAAATGGGAGGAAAGAGTACCTTACTATCTGAATAATTAGCAAATTAGGAGAACGGCAAAGAAATAGAGGTTACCCCAACATGGACTGCAGTGTCATCCTCTGAATTTGATATTACAATTTATATAGACATTCAAAGAATGTTTAAGGATTTACGAGCAACATTCTCATCAGTAAAATTTTATTTTAAAGTATAGATTAATACTTATAGTTATTAATACATATAGTTATGCAAACAAATTTTAAAAGGAATCAACATTAACCCATAAAGATAGGAAAACTGGGACAAACAGAAACAATCTCACTAATATACTGTAGCTCCCAGCACTTTATTCTTCATCAATGGCTTCAGCTCTATTTGAAATATTTGATATGCTAGTACGTAGTTTATGGCTGAAAGTCAATATCATAGCTAGACTATATGACAAAAAGATGGGGTGACTAAATTCAACCAAGCACCTACCCATGTTTAATTATAATCTAGTGAGTCATCCCAATTAGCTGGATTTATATAATATATTTACTAAAATCAAGGAAATCACATTGTGTCATAGCATAATGTGAGAACATAAAAACTCAAGAAGAAAAATTGGAGCAATGAAAGAAGCAGAACAAATATTACTCCAGTGGTTCATCAATTCTTCCAAAATTGGATTTTAACTTTCATAAGATCCATACAGCATAATCTGGGGATCCACCAAGTCTGGATATGTAATATCAGTAGAAGAACACAGTGTTCTTTTATCTCTCTTTCTTCCCTTCTCTGATGCTTCCTGGACTGATCAAAGTTCTTTTAAGATTTTTGCATGAAAATGGGAGTCGTTGTAAGTGGTTAGAGAATGGTACATATATACTGGCTAACATTACACTTTCTCCAGTTTCCATGCATTCAGCTAGGAGACTTGAAAGAGTGATGTAGTAATGTTCAGTTGAATATGAAACCAGCTTTCTCTGAGATCTGGAAACTCATTATAAACCCATTATTATTATCTCTTCAGACATCCCAATTGAATGCATGGGAGTTGAAGTAGGAGGAGAGGCCAGTTGTTTTCTATATACTTTCAATCCTCACACACTCAAAATAATTTTTATTAAAAAATGTTTCAGTTGCAATTAAAACATTAGCTGCTAGGGAAGATGTACTTTGAGCTGGTTGTTTCCTGGTTGTATCTTTTAACTGCATCTAGATCGGGGTGTCAAACTCACATTGTCATGATAGCATCACAGATACAGATTAACAGAGTTGGAAGGGATCTTGTAGGTCATCTAGTCCAACCCATGCAGGAAACCCTGCACCATTTCTGACAGTGGGCAGTCTAGTCTCTTCTTTGAAAGCTTCCAGTGATGAAACTCCCACAACTTCTGAAGGCAAGCTGTTCTCACTGTCAGAAAAATTATCCTTATTTCTAGGTTGAATCTCTCCTTGTTCAGTTTTCATCCATTATTCCTCATCTGGCCTTTAGGTGCTCTGGAAATTAGCTTGACCCCCTCCTCTCTGTGGCAGCCCCTCAAATATTGGAATACTGCTATCATGTCTCCCCTGGTCCTTCTCT
>JANHJO010010351.1:180457-195578 GCA_032468235.1 Pseudoxyrhopus heterurus
CTCCTGACATAAACTCTACCATATGACTCAAGTAGACAGCTAGATGTAAGCCAATTCATGAGCAGCTACTCATCTATAATTTTAGTATATATAGTAATACATGACACATTCAGTCATAGCGTAGACAAGTTAAGCAGAAAATCAAGCTTGTATTATAAAATATACTAGGATCTAGATCAGGCGTATCAAACTCCCAGCCCATGGGCCAGATGCGTCATGTGCTGGCCACGTGACCGCCCATGCCCGGTTTAGCGAAAGGGGAAAAAGTCATGATATGTCACGTGATGCCACCATGACAATGTGAGTTTGACACCCCTGGTCCAGATGGAGCCAGTGAGTCGCAGTGTTTAAGGTATTGAACTAGAACTGGGAAACTCAAATTATTTCCATCTGTTTATAAAGATAAGAAAAACAGCATGCTTTTCAATGAAGCTATGAAGTGAAAATTCCATTCCAAGTCCCACCACAAAATAATTAGAGATTCAAACTTCTCCATTGGTCTTAAAAATTGGAACATGTTTGAAATGAAAGCAAGAAGACAAGTAGTGCCATAGTGCCAGCCCCTCTATGTTACAAACTATATTTCACTGCATTTGAATGAATTGGGGTAATCTTGTTGTGGCTTACCATGTTTTATTAGGTAAGTCAGAATTGTATGGATTCACATAGCATGGTCAGCCAAAGCATCAGAAAAATCACCTCTCTGATATTATAATATCTGCTTACTAGGATCGTTTTTTGCACGTTATTTACCAAGTGAAAAGAATTTGGAGATACTGCTCCATTGTCATATTACTGCAGATATTTTAATAACAATTAATATCTACTACCTCTGTGGAAATCCAGAGAGAAGGGTGAAAGAATATCTCTTTAGATACATCATAACTCCCAGGTTCTCATCTTTGTTTTAAAACCTTACTAGCTAATGTTGAACCAGAGGCAAAATAAATTGCTATTGTTCTCCCTGAATGTTTACACAAAACTCTACTTCAATTTTTTTAGTGTTTGTATCTAATCACTCACTCTATTGTCTGGAGGATTTTGGTGTATTTATACATTTTTCTTCCATTTGTTCCAGTGGGAAAAAGTAATTACTTCTTCACAAAGCCAACTGATTCTTAAATACATACATACTGATCATGTGATTTGTGGTAAACAATATTATGCAATGTATGGGAAACTAATGAGAAACACCCCAAAAATTGGTGTAAGAGATGAGAGATGGGGATAAGAAAACAAAATAGTTAAATTTATTTTTCATCAAAAACTTTAAGGAGCACAATGGCTTACGTGGTTAGGACGCTGAGTTGACAAACAGCAAGCCTGGGTTCGAGACCCCAGTGCTTCCATGGAGTGGGGTGAGCTCCTTCGCTTCAGCTCCTGCTAGGGATATGAAAGGAGCCTCCAACTGCTGTCTCACACAGTGTTGCAAGTCAGAGGGAGCCCCCTTGTGGAGTACTGTGAAATCGTCACCATGGCATCTCCACTATTTTTTTAAGACACACAGACCCCCTGAGGGGTGTTAGGGGTGTGTCTTACCCCCACAGTATTTGTTCCCCGAAGGTAAGTCATCTGTGTATCAAGTTTGGTTGAAATTGGTCAAGCCATTCCAGAGTTATGCTGGAACACACACACACACACACACACACACACCCTATTTTATATATATAGATTTATTTATTTATTGCATTTCTCTACAGGTAGGCCTTGATGTATGACCAAAACTGGGACTATAATTTCCACTGCTAAGCAAAGTGGTTATTAAGTAAGTCCTGCTCAAATTTTATGACATGCACCCAAATTTTGATCACATGACCATGGGGATGCTGCAATGGTTGTTAAGTGCAAGGACTGCCCATAACTCACCTTTTTCAGTGCCAGTGTAACTTCAAATAATCACCAAATGAATAGCTGTAAGTTTAATACCCAATTATTCTTTACTGTATTTCTTCTTTTTTAATCATAAACATTTCTTAAATAATCCAATATTTCTTAAATCCTCCCACTCTATTCAGTTTGTTTTTATATTTCTCCTGCCACACTCAACTTTCATGTTCATGCAAGATGGGAACAAGCATGCTTTTATACATAGTCATTTTCATTTAAATGGGGAATTATGCCTTCTGTCCCACACCTACCTGGCCTACACCTTTGTTACTTACAGTAGTTTAAAATATTTGGTAACTATTATAAACCTAGTGGTATAATAATAACATCCAATAACTTCAAGTAATGGTTAAAACACTAAGGAACCTTTTGTAGTTCTAGATTTTAAAGATTAGAGTCATTTTACCAATTTATGAAATGTAATAATAACTGGCAATGAATATAGGTGTGTGATTATAATACCATAGATGATGAAAAATAAAATGCATGAAGGAACTGTTTCTTTGTCGACATACAGATTAATCACTTTGCTGTTTCACTGAATGTCCTCCAAGGAATATTCACTGAACCTGTGTATCTAATTTTACATCAAATACATCAATAGGAAGTTTTATTCTTTTAGCATTGAGATACTGTAAATGCAATAGTTGATGGTTGATGCTTTTATTTGAACCATCTCTTTACTTTTTTTTTTTTTTAGCAAGGATAATCTCTCTGATGTCCCTTTAATGTGGACATAAAGAACTTCCAAACAATGTAAATGAGAATGTTACATATTCATGCTGCACCAGAAATTTTAATCTTCTTTATTGACTGACGTATAGAAAAGTGCTGACAAAATGGCATCGGACAGGTTCTGAAAGCTACCATTCTGAACTGTGATGTATCTATGTAGCTCTATCAATCATTTCTAATCTGAAGAGGAAGTTTTTGTATTCTGCATTTGCAACTGATACAAAGATGTGAAAGTTGGCTTAGTGTTGCAGGTTGAAATGCTGCATTTGATTTTTTTTTTATATTAATTTTAAGAGAACACATTTAAATCCAAAGATTGTATCTCCCATATGTTGCTTCTATCATTTACACCTATGATTATATCTCGATGTTATGGGCTATGGAAACTACCTCAAGGAAGAAAAGGAACAACCACAGTCAAGGCAATGGTAGAGATAAGAAAATATGAGCCCAAAGCAAAAATGAAAATTGAGAAAGTGTCTCAGACTTGACCCTTCTTAGTTAGAATCAAAGGAAGGGGGGAGTTGCATGATTCTGTTACTGTAACTCTATAATCAAAGTAGCTTTAATATTCAGAACTTTGGTGTTCAAGTCTGGTCTATCTGGAAGCCCTGAAACTTTCCATGCTTTTTTGACTAATTATTGCCATCTGACCTGTAAGACTCTTATTGTCTAGGCATTTATTGAACACCAATACTACTTGAGGTATACAGTTATATTGCTTTATAGAAAAATCTTTTTAGAGAACTCCGTATACAAACACTAATGTGAACCAACATCTATATGGAATTAATAAGTTTAAGGTAAAGACCAGAAGGAAATGCAGACAATAGACGGAGTATTAATGCATATGGACTTTCCCTACTTCTGCCAAAAGCACCTACTGATAATTAATGACCAGAAAACTAAAGTGGTGTTTGTGGCCAAGAAGCTCAGGATTTAAATGTGCCATTAAAGGGAAGGAAATTGAGTGGGCTAAAAGCTTCAGGTATTTTGGGGTTAGTGCTCCAGTCTGTAGTGCCAGGAAGATGTACATTGATCGTGCTGCTTCTTTAGCACAAAAGCATCCAAGTGGCTCTGAAACTTTTTATAGCAAAACCCTTAACCCAAATGTTGTATGGTGCTCAGTTGGGGCCCTTCCTTCATTATAAATCATTTGAAGCCATAGAAACCACATTTTTTTTAGCAAACCTTTTTTTCAAGACCCTGGAGGAGTAGTTAATGTGATGCTCAGAAGGGAAGCAGGGCAACAAAAAGATGAGAGCATGGTTATTAATAGTTATTTATTGACTCAAACGCCATTTTCCCCATCATTATGGACTCCATTAGTCTAATAGATCAATTGGAATCTTCATAGCAACAAGCAACATTCCAACTGTCATCGTTCCATGACTTCTATAAGGGTTTAAAGGGCAATTCTACAATTACAATGCTAATAGCTGTAACAAATAACTGCACAAATTTTGTCTCCAAATTTGATCATGTTAATGTATTCTAGTTTAAATACTTATTAACAAGGTTCATATTTGAGCTATACAGGAGCATGAATTAGAGGCTAAGGTTATTTTAAAGAAATACAGAAGGATTATTACATTATTAGAGTCACACATCTAATCAACAGGAGAGAGAAAGATTCTATAAAGCTGTGCTAACTATTCTTGAATCCAATGTTTTTGCATGCTGGCAAAAAATTGCACAGTAGTATTCCTTACATACATAGCTGGACCTACAGCTGGGCTCACAGAGCCTTCTTACGTTCAGTGGCATAAACAAAGCATTACTTGCTGTAAATCTGCTATAGTCATGGATATGAGTGGGTGGTGTCATATCATACTTCCGTTAATATAGCACAGAGATTATCAGGACTGAAGATTTTTCACCTCTTCCTCCATGTAAAATGCGCTTGTCATAGGGATTACAAGACTCTGTGAACTTGCTCTGCTCACAGGTGGAGAAGTAGCAGAAATTGTTATCCCCCCACCCTTCCCCCAGTCATGCATTCAGTTAGAAAGTACAAAGGTTCTTCTGGAATGCACAGGTGGAAGTCTTCTACAGTGGAAGGAATGTTGATGGGATCGAAATCCATCCTTAAATGAAGATCTTTTTCTTGTACTTCAGAGTTCCTAAGGAACATTTTCCACAGCTGGAAAAAATGAATTTCTTTCATAGTGGCATTTCAATTGTGAAATCCTAATTCAGCTTCTTCTATATATTTGGAGGCTCCCATGTTTTTGTTTTCTTTTTCAAAAAATAGGATCTTAAAATTTGTATTTTTATTTAATGATTTGTGTGTTTCAGACATGCGTTATATTTAGTTTCTTTGTGTGGGAAATGTTTATAATCTAGCTCTGGAGGTGACATTTATTAAAACTATATATATATATATATTGCTGGTTTTGGATGCCTGGCAAGTCTTCCATAAATAAACCTAAAAACACCTGGAGTTTAAAGTAAGTACCCACAAATCCCTTCAGGTATTGCTTCAATCTCTGTATGTATAAAGAAGACCTTCCATGCTATCTACGTGGTTAGAAAAGAAATCCCTTTATGTTTTGACAAGACAGGTTATAAACTGTGAGTGTCTATTGATTGAATGATTATGTGCCTTCAAGTCAGTGTTGACTCTTAGTGACCAACAGACAGAGTTTCTCCATGAAAATAGTTACAGAAAAATAGAATACAGATTTCAAGATACTATTTTTTTTAAAAAAAAGAAAACAAAAAGGGATACCATTGATTTTATAGCTAGGAAGGGTATAGCAAGAACAGTACTTGGTTACAATACAATTAATGACTGAATAATATCAATGAGACCACTTGGACAATCCTTTAATATGATGATCATCCAATTTTATGCTCCAACCATCAATGTATGAAAAGAGGAAGCTTTTCTTCTTATAATCAAGTTCACTTTAAAATGGATAGAACATCCAAGCAAGATGTGCTACTTGTGATTGGAGACTGGAATGCTAAACATTCCATTTCATGAAAGAGGACATGTAGAGGAAATTGTGTGGCTTAGGAAACTGAAATGGAACAGAAGACTGACTTAACAATTTCTGCCACTCTCATGATTTCTTCACAGCCTACACTCTCTTCAAACAACCATAGCAACACATCTACTGTATGCTTGGGCATTTCCAGATGGAGTCCATAAAAATCAAATCGACTGTAATATTGCTAAAAGATGGTGGAGGAACTGAATTATTGCATCAAAGACAGGGCCAGATGTGACTTTGAAACAGATCATGAACTTCTAACGTGCAAGTTCCAAATTAAGCTGAAGAGGAGGAAGAAAGCCAACCAGTTTCACTATGGGACCTTGAACACAGACTAATCATTTTTAAGGAGAACATCAGGAATCACTTGGAACCTCATTGATAAAGAACCAGAGAAATTATGAAATGAATTTAAAGAAGTCATTAAGGATGAATGTGAAAAGAGAATGCCAAAGACGAAGAAACAGAAAAAAGCAAGGTGGTTAGTGGAACAAATTGTGAAAATTGCCAAGAAGAATAGAGAAGCCAAGAAAGATAAAAATCTCAGGAAGGAACTTAACAAAGAGTCTCAGATAACTGTTAAAAGACACAAGAAGCAGAATTATAACAACATCATTAATAGATGGAAACAGACAAGGAAAAACAAGGATCCACATTTAATGATCACTGATTCAATGATTGTTTGAAGTTACAATGGTGCTGAATGAGAAGTACTTATGACAATCCTCATATGTTGCAGCTCTTACAGCAACCCCACAGTCACATGTTCGTGATTGGGGTGCTTGGAAACTTGCTCACAATTAGGACAATAGATCAATCTATGGTTTCATGATTATCCTTTGCAATCTTCACTGCCCGATTCTGACAAGCATAGTCAATGGGGAATCCAGCATGAGGTCGCAAATAGCGACTGCTTAACATTAAGTGGCATGGTCATGGGATGTTGTGCTTTGCAACCATGTCACTAAGTGACAGAAAGTCCCATCCCAATTACCATTAAGTGAGGACTATTTGTATATATTATTGGCATAAACTCCTGATGTTCTTTGCTCAAACGCTCCTAAAACCCTTTTCTCCCCACCATGATGAGACTGCAGAGAAGGGCTTGTGGTATGTATGAATGACTATATACTTAGGTTTAAACAGAAAGACTCATGATTCACATGATTATAGATTTCTAGAGAATTTGGATTGGAGATATAGTAATCCACAACAAAATAAAAACATGCATAGCTTCTTCCTCCTCCTCCACGCCCTCTTCTCCTCTTCCTCTTCCACTTTACCCTTTCCCATTCTTCTTTTCAAAATTATAATGAAAGGAGGAGGAGAAGATCACACAGAAAAAAGGACATTTGAGTGACATTTAAGAAATCTGCAAGAGAACACTAAAATATGGTTATCCTTTTTCTATTATCAATAAATAATTCCAAAGGAGCAATAAATTCACACAATGTATATAATAAAAGACAATAAATTTTGCAAAAGAGGAAATGAACTGAAAAAGGTTTTAAGTGAAAAGTAGCAAAGAAAGAAATAATTCCTAGATCCGTGTAAGGAAGATTCCTATGAGGGCAATTAACATAAATCTACAAAAAATATGGTTTCTTTCATTTTTCCTAGGAATAGACTTTTTGCCTGCATTATTCAGGCATTACAGGAGAAGAGATAAAAATACACAGAGTTCCTTCCATTAGTATCAACAGGAATTCATCAAAACAGCATTCTAAATGTTACCTAGTGAGAAAGGAATAGAAGCGTGCTTTAAAAGCTACATAAAAGGACAGCACTGTAGGAAACTGCTTGGTATTGAACTTTAAAATCTATTAGGAGGACTTTGGACCAAAGCAATTTTAAAAATATGAGCAGGGAGTGCTGTAATAGTCTGGGTATAGTGCATGCTCCAGGTAGTACATTGTACATACCCTGAGACTAGGAATTACTAGTAAAGACTAAAATAAATGTTTGCAAGGTGAAAATAGATTAAACTGAGGTGGAGAGTTTCAGATCTGAAAGAAGATAGTTTTGAGAACTGGGCAGTCATTTAACAACAATGATGTTTGAGGGACCACAATTCTCATGTAGAGAAACACCATTTTCATTAATTTAATTGGAACTAATAGCAATAGCACTTAGACTTATATACAGCTTCATAGTGCTTTACAGCACTCTCTAAGCGGTTTACAGAATTAGCATATTGCCCCCCAACAATCTGGGTCCTCATTTTATTGACATCATAAGGATTGAAGACTGTGTCAACCTTGAGCCAGTCAGGATCGAGCTGCTGCCAGTTGGCAGAATTAGCCTGCAATATTGCATTCTAACCACTGTGCCACCACGACTCTTGATGTATACTAAGATGTACTAACGTAAGACGTAAGTAAGATGTATTAACATTTTCAGGATTACTATTTCTAAAAATCAAGGAATAAGATTGTGTCATTTTGAGAAAGATGAAATTATATGTTGTATTAATTGACAAAAATATTGATTAGCAGACCAATTTACCATTTAACCTCATAAAATTAATCTGTTCCTGAAGGTACAAAAACATACTGAAACTGCAATATTCATATACAAGGTGCTTCTTGAAAATGTGGTAGAAACTGCCTAGGTAATGTATTTTAGTAAATACCAAATTATAAGAGAACATAACAAGTAAACAAAAAGCAGGAATGAGCAAAATCAGAGGCTTTTGTTACCTAGCTCTCCAAGCTGAAATGGAGAAAATTAGTAGCAAGTATTTTCTATTGAGAAGGGAAGTAATCCAAGAACAATTCTTTTCACTTATGTGTTTAAAATACCTATGCATCACTTGTGCTGCACAATTTCCAGCAATATACAGCCTCAAAATACATTTTGCACTTTTTAAAATACTGTTTAAATATTTAGTGACAATACTAAAATATATTAATGGTTAAGCAGCTTCATCTTCATCTATTAAACCACATGGCAAATAAAAGTGTATTTAACATTCAGCTGTACCTATGTTTCTCCATGTGAGCAATTTAAGACCTAGGGACTTCAGTTCCCAGAGTTCTTCAGTGGAGGACACTGGCTGAAGAATTCTGAGCACTGAAGTCCACACATTTGCTGAGGTGGGGGGAAACATGAATTAAACTATCATAAGATTGGCATATCATGTATCCAATTGGAGGAGGAGGAGGAGGATCCACAAGATAGATGGCTGAAATGAACATCTGAAGAATATAGAACAATTGTGGGGGAAGGCTTTCCTGTGAGTCGAAACTGTCAGACAAATATGTATTTTGTCAGCTATCCTCATTCCCAATTTTTTATGGCTTTAAAGGGTCATACAATCTCAAAAAAGGTCAAACTTGGATAGAAAACCTTATAGAAGAGCTGAAATTGGCTCAAAAGAATTGTTCTACGAGATGAAAAGAAAACAATTCTTATCAAACCTTCAGGAGTAATCCTTTATCCAACCTGCTGACATTCCACTGACATTAGTGAGATTCACATTTCCAAAGAAGTAACTATAGAAAAAGCTATCCGTGGCAGCTGTCACTTTGTAAAAAAATGGAAATAATGTCACCGCAAAAAACAGAAACACGCAGAAAGACAACATCTGCAGTTACGTGGTTATTTTGAAAAAGGGAGACAAGAAGTGCCAGAATGCTTCTATAAAATATTTGTACAATAATTATTTACAAGACAGTGATTACTTGAATCTGATTTTGCTCTAGCAATCAGGCAAAAAAACTCCCCAAGACTTCTGCCGTGATAATGAATGCAGAGGTTTTAGCGTTGATAATTTTCTTAATCTAATTTACTAGTTATAACTTGAACTAATTAGTTTAGTGACTAATGTTTCAGTATATGCTAATTGGAAAAATTGCTCATTGTAAAAATGGACTAAAACACTGTTGGGACCACCTTTTGCATCTGCCTTCCCAGATCAAAGACAAGAATAGAAGAGCTTTTCCATTTTTCACTTCTCCTGCAGGGATCCTTACCATGTCAGGATCCTGGTTATCTATAAATCTCTCCTGAATTGCTTTGATAAGATAGCAAAACAATATCCCAAAAGTCTAATAATAAATAAAAATAGGCAAGTAGGTCATCTATCAAATCTGGAGCATCTGAATGGAGAGTCAAGGGAAGCAAATGACGAAAGCAACAATGCACATTGCACACCATATGAAAGGGGAAGAGATTGTGTTGCAATAATGCAATACTGTTTTCTTCATTTTGTCCGCAGAGATGGTTCCAGTTGGGGAGACGACCTTGGAATCCCAGTGGATCATCACTTGAATATGAGCCAGCAGTGTGCAGCAGCATCCAAAAAAACTAATACAATCCTGGGTTGTATAAACAAAGGCATAGAATCAAGACCACATGAAGTATTAGTACCGCTTTATAAAACCCAATAAGACCACACCTGGAATACTGCAACCAATTTTGATCACCACACTACAAAACAGATGTTCAGACTTTGGAAAAAGTTCAAAGAGCAACTAAGATGATCAAAGGCCTGGAGACTAAAGCATATGAAGAATGGCTGCAGGATTTGGGTTTGGCTAGTCTAAAGAAAAAAAGAATTAGGGGTGACATGATAGCAGTATTTCAATATTTGAGGGGCTGGCACAAAGAAGAGGGGGTCAAATTATTCTCCAAAGCACAAGAAACAATGGTTGGAAACTAATCAAAGAGAGAAGCAACCTGGAATTAAGGAGAAACTTCCTAACAATGAGGACAATTAACCAGTAGAACAGCTTCCTTGCAGAAATTGTGGGCGCTCCATCACTGGAGGTTTTTTAGAAGAGTCTAGATAATCACGTATCTGAAATGGTATAGGTTCTCCTGCTTGAGGAAGGTGCTGGACTAGAAGACCTCCAAGGTTCCTTCTAGCTCATTGTATTCTAAGTAGTGGTTGAAACAAGCGAGGAGGGATGATATAGTTGTGAACAGCTGGATAGGCTTTATCAAAAGTCATTTATACTGTGAAGTACTCCATCCTGGAGTTATGAATGTCTCCTGCCTCCACCATTTCTTTAGTTCATTTACTATGTCTCAGGCCCAGACTAAATTCACGATAGCATCTTTCTGCTTAACAAATGATTTACTGCAGTAGTTATTGGCAATTTTAATCAGGACTCTGGGATAACCTATTCCCCCCCCCACCTTCTCCATAGATCAGTTTCAATTATTATTCCTTTTTGTAACAGTTAGTTTTCAAAAAGAAAAAAAAAGTGATGTATTAAAGTCATTATCAGATGCCCAATCTTCCTTACTACTTGCATAAGGATTAAAAGTCAATGGATTTTAAAATGAAGCTGTTGTTCTCTTGGCAATCAGACTTGTTTGATCATTACCCTTTTGGGTTCTTTTTTTTTTTTTAAATTCCACTCTAACCTAGAGTTTGAGGTTAAACTACACTGTGTGAAACCTTTTTACTTCAAATGACTAGAGAAATGATGGGATGGTGGGAAATTGCTCCAACCAATATAGATGAGAGCTCTCAAAGCAATATAAGAAGAAAATAATATTTTTAAATTACGGAAGCCAAATTTGCAGAGAGAGAAAATAAAAGCTGATATCATCTTTTTCTACCTTGAAAAAATAGTTGTTATTGTGCAGCCACAGGCTAACTAGAGAGTGCAATAAAACCTTAAGTGGGTTCCATCCAAGTATTTACCAGATTTGATTCCATTTAGCTTTTAAAAATCAACCAAGTTGACTAAATATTACCCAACTAGAATTTCTAATTCTGTAGAAACAAACTCAGTTTTCGGCGTGCCAGCCTCTGCCCCATATCCATTTTGCAGTGTGTTTTCTACACTGATATAATCCAGATTCTTCTCTCCTGAACAAATTTACACCCATTTTCTGGCAATGTGATCATCACTGCAAATTGTAGAGGCAAGAACTGTAAGCTGTATATAGCAGCATAAATGTGAAAGGTCCATGAATATTCATTGAACATGTGTGGAAGACTACAAGTTAAAAGAAAATCTAGAAGGCGAATGAAGGTGAGGGTTGATATATGAAAAGCAGGCAACATAAATAAACAGCTTGAGACTTTTAAATATGAACTAAAGGGAAATTGGTCTTTGGTATTTATTCTTCTTCATTAAATAGCAAATCAAGTACATTTTAAGCCAGCATATTTTTCTAAATAAAATTGCCTGTTCCATTTGAAATGATCCAGATGATGATATTCCAGCTGAAACCTTGAAAAACACCCTTAAAACTCTTCCCTGTAAAGGATCCAAATATTACATGTCCCTTATGGCCAGAATTTTGCTTCTTTCATGTATGGCTTACAACCATCTCAGATTAAGTTGGTCCCACTCAACAAGTGATCCTTTCTTAGTCTGAACTTCTGTTCCTCACAGGAGCTACTGGTGGTGAGCAGTGCTGGGAACAATCATTTAGGAATATCGCAAGGATGATGGGGACTCAAATTGAAGCTAGGAAATTATAATAAGCAATTCTTGGAATGGGGTGGGGTGGGGCGGGGCGACATCTAAACAGGCAAAATGGGAGGAGAGGCAGCACCACCAAAGTGCCACACCTTTTGTACTTGCATCAACACTGCCCTTTTTTTTTTAAAGGGGTGGTGTTTCAATTTCTTGCCATAATTACCATGTTGCCTGTTTCCATACTCCCACCCAATATGTCTGATGAATAGCTATGGTATCTGTCGTAGGACACGGTTTATCTGCTTAAAATTCCACTTGTAAAGAAGAAGTCTCCTACAAATGGTACCAGACTGTTACCGTAATTATTGTGCCATACCCACCCACAAACACAAACACATAAACATCAGGTAAAGGAAATCTGATCTTGTTTAATTATTGCCATTATTATAGATAGGAATCTATGTGAAGCACTGCAGGGACAAGATTTCATAACCATCGCTTTCTGAAAACCCCTTCACTGCTTTCCTGGAGGAAAGATCTAGGAATAGGTGTATCCAAGGTGCTGAAAATGCCCACCACAGGCTAAAGGTCTGAGACTTGCAGCCTGGACCACAGGATGGATTTTGAAAAGAGGAACATCCCAGCATCTCAACATAGCCTGATCTACCATCAGCGTTCCTGGCAACAACACAGCCTGGTGGGCCAGGTTAACAGGGAGTATCCTAGGGTCTCTTACTCCAAGAGCCCAGCCCTCTGAGAACCCCATCTACTCACCTGTTCTGTGGCAGGTGTTGCTTCTGATCAAGGGCACCAGGCAAGTGGGGATTTGCCAAGAAGAATGCCCTGGGGAACTGGAGCTGCTTAAAGAAAGAAAAGAGGTAGAGAAAAGCCAAGTCTGGCCACCCTGTCTTGAGTCTTCAACAAACAAACCCAAACTCAGACCGCCCCCCCGCCTCAATAGCAGCTCACAAGAAAGTAGGGTTCAACCTGACTTTCCTTTATCAGGTTATCAGATTTACTGCCAGGAAAAAGTGGGGGCAGTAGAATTTAAAATCCAGGAAACTGAACAAGGGAAATTGCAGTTGTCATTTATTGGTGAATTAATTAAGAAGAATAAATTGTTTTAACGTCTTTTTCCTAGATTGCTTACTGAAGGGTTAATGTCTCTTTTGCCAGATGAGACTGAAAAAAATCCAACTGCTTTTCACTGTTCATGTTTTGAAACATTCTTCCCTTTTCTTTCTCAGCTACTCAGAGTCATCAGAAAGATGACAAGTAAGAAAACAGAATTCCTTTACTAGGCAAATAAAGATTAAAGGAGAAAGAGAGGGAGAGTAGACAGAGACTGTGTGGTGTAGGGTTGATCTATTGGACTAAGAACAGGAAGATCAAGCTCAAATCTACCCTTAGCCCTAGAAGCTTACCTGGTGACTTGGGCCAGTCACGCTCTCTTAGTCCAACCAACTTCATAAGAACGTTATTATGGGGAAAAAGAAGAGGAGGACATACTACACATAAGCTGCTGTATGTTTTTTATTAGATTTATCTAATCAATAAATGAAAATAAGAGAAACCAGGAAAAAGACCAAAAAGTGGGGAGGGGGGGGGGAGAATTTACTCAGCAAGGAATACACTGTTAAATGTGTTTGAGTAGTCTAATACAAAATAACTGTACTCTCTCCATACCATAACCTTTGCCATAAAATAATTTGGTTAAAATAATTATATATTGGTTAAAAAGACTTTAAGCAGAACATCCAAGTATCTTGGAACTGAGATTTAATTGTTAGTAAATAGAAATATGTGGTAGTTCTAACCCAATTAATGCTTACTAGCTTCTGGGTTTTAATGTGGTTTAGTTGCTATCACACTGAACTTGGATACCCTGTAAGTACTGGAATAAGGAATAAACAGGCAGAGAATTTGTTGCCATAGCAAGGCACCTTTATGAGAAGGGAATAAATAAGCGTAGTGCAAATGTCTGTGTAATATGTGCAGTAAGTGCAGGAGAACATATTTAAAGTTCCTACTGGATTATCACCACCAGGATACCACAAACAATCTATTAAAGGAAACTTCTAATATCTTATTTCTAGCACAACTGAAGGAAAGTCAGGCACAGAAACATGCCAAAGTGTGGATCCTTTTATCTTTAGAAACAATGAATTGTTTTAACTCCTGTTTCACTTGTAAGAACATTTGTGATCTCACCAGATTAGCTGATATTTTGGGTCCATTATGCATTACCATATGAATGCTCTGTCCTAACTATATTCCCTACAAGTAAATAAACAGATCATCTAGATAAAGATCTTATCTTCAGTACAGGTATGAGTTTGTGTCTTTGTGTTTGTGTATGTGTTTGCTTGTTTCAACTGTACGTTATTGCTAGTACGCCTAATCCTACTGAGAGAAAGGATAATCTGAACTGAAAGATAACTATATCCCAACAGAAAGTCACTTTCACACATGACCTCTATGAGATGAAGAAGCATTTCACTACTTAATATGCTACAATTTCCATGGACAGCTGGATCAGCAAGATTTACAGTAAAAGTACAAAAAGTTAGTCCCATCTCCTATGCAATTTCAGCAGTCTTGATCTAGCAGGGGTCCTATGCCTAATATTATATTATTGCATTGGTAGCCTTTTCATGTAGAGTGACTTATCTGGTAACCGTAATTACAAAAAGCCATATTAACATTTAATCCAAAGAATACAGAAAAAAGCCTTCAACTGGATAAATAATAGCATTCATGGGATAGGTTTTGGAAAGAATCACTGCAACAGAAAAGACCAGTCCAGCAATTTACAAAATTATTTATTTATTTTTGATTGAATAAGGTATATAATGCTATTGTCTTAACAAACAGCTTTAATTTTATTTTATTTCTCAGACTCCCAGGAATCAATGTGACAGTTCATTTCTGCAATAATTAGCAAACGTGTATATAAATACAGCATAAAGCTTAAATGGCTTCCTTAAACTTGTTATAGTACATACTAGAAATTTCCACTGTCTATTACACATCTCTCTCTCACACACACACACACACAGAGAGAGAGAGAGAGAGAGAGAGAGAGAGAGAGAGAGAGAGAGAGAGAGAGAGAGAGAG
>JANHJO010010351.1:226209-237012 GCA_032468235.1 Pseudoxyrhopus heterurus
CCCCCCCCCCCCCCCCCCCCCCCCCCCCCCCCCCCCCCCCCCCCCCCCCCCCCCCCCCCCCCAAAACATAGACTGCTGAGCAGGTGTGCATGGACCGTGAGAGCCTGGCAACCACCAAGGTCACCACTGCAGGTGCTTGAGAAAGAGATGGACTGTTCCTATAACAAAAGGACGTCTTGTAATTGGACAATATGATAACCCAGGAATGGGAAGAAAGGGAAAGCTATTGTTTAACTAAGCAAGCATTTGCAGGGGAAAATCAGAGCTGGTTTTGATTCTTCAATACCAAAATGGTGTATCAAATAAAATTTTACTTTTGGGAATTCAAAGCTCCTGAGGGTGTTTCCTTATTTTGGGTTCACTAGTCTGTCAGTTGACAACTTCACACTTTAATCACTCTTGTATTTTTCAACTATCAGATATGAACAAGAAAGTATAAGAAACAGGATGTCATTAAACTACTTTCCTCAATGCCTGACCATGCCATGTATTATTGAAGGGTGTGCATCCCTGACAAGAACCAACTGAAATCAGAGAGAAAAATGTTTTGGAGGTAGGGCGGGCAAAAGATCATTGGCTATGATTTCAGCAGTCTTTGAACCTTTCTTAGTGTTGATAATAGGATAGTAGAGACCTGAGTACTCTCTGCAGACAGGGGATAGTTCAGTCTCCTAAAAATGAAAAAAGACTGGCTAACTGTTCTGGATGTGGCACTTGGCTTGGAGAAAGATGAAGTGTAGACGTAGAGCTTTCACATCTGCTATTTTTAAAACTTGTTCCCAGAGAGGAGCTTAAAGACCAGAAGAACAAGTGCAGTGAGCCTGTTTAGTACACAACTTGCACCGCTTACAAGTGTCTACTGAGCGTATCGATCTTTGGATCAATGGTCTTTAAAAGGGTGGGAAATCAACATTTGCTAAGAAATTAACACTGAAAAAATTAACACTGAAGGACGCACAAGGCAATGAAGTAAACAAAACAGGAGAGGGAGGAAGAAACACTGCAGAACATGGTCTATTAGTTCACAGACAGTCCATAAGAACCCCTTGACAAAGCATTGCATTTTCTGAAACACATCGGGCCAAATAAAACCTTTTTTTTTTGTTAGCATTTTAATTTCCTCTCTCTTTCTTTCATTTAAAAATTTAACCCAATAGCAAAACAAACAAAAACCTTGAATAATCTCTTAGTTAAGGATGTGATCTTTCTTTGCTCCATTAACAGATTCCCAATAGACTTTCCTTATGTCTACAGATGTATTTTGGACAAAAATATTGGGACGTTTAGAATTTGGTGTCCTTAAATTTGCATATACTCTTGAGCTGTGCAATGTTAATTTGCTGCTATGCCATTTTCATTTTCTTTCTTATACTGGGAATTATTTATCTCGTTGGCTTTGTTGAAGTTTTGTTGATGCACTATTCATGTAAAATAATAATAATAATAATAATAATAATAATAATAATAATAATAATAAGTAACCTGGGCTTCCAGTTCTGCTATACTTTCATATCAATGGGTATATTTAGTCTGCAGCATACTAAATTATACAAATCGAGCTCTTACAGAATATACAGTGGAAGGATATGAGGGCAGATCACAAGAAGCAAAAGTGAGCTGACATCTTTTGCCCACCTCACACTAAAACCCACGATACTTCATAAATAATGTTCTCCTCTCAAACAATCCATTTTAATCAGGATGGTTAAAAAGATAGTTGCATAAATACTAGCATATTTCTAAGCAGTTGTACATCTTTTCTGTAGGGAAATTAATTTACTTCTAATCCTTTCCTTTATTAATTTGGGATCTTACTTTTAAAAAAAAATATGTAGATGGGTTTTAATATGCAGTTGATACAATCATTGACTGATTATTATTTTATCCTACAGTCGTGTGATTTTATATGTATGTGCATGTGTATGTGCACAGCCTCTTAAAGTGGTAACAGTCAAACAACACTGCTGACCCATTACTACCATTGCATCATCATTACAGTATCACAGCAGCTGGTCAGCTATTAAATCATCATTACCCTGACATGTTTTTGTGGATAAAACCACAAAATTTAAATACAAACCTATTTGCTCCTGGGTTGTCTCACATAGTCACACTATGCACACTCTGACATACCTTGCCAATTTGGTCCTTTCCAGGTGTGTTAGAAGTCAAGCTCTCCACTGTCTATGCTGGCTAGAAATTCTGGTTGTTGCAATTTCTTCACAGCTGAAAGGCTTCAGGATGGGAAATGCTAATGTATTTAAAAGGGGAAGCATATCTTTTCCCTTAACAGATTACCTAAAAGCTTAGAGAATATTACCTAGTTTTTTTTTTTTCTTTTTAGCTCAAAGAAACAAAACCTTTGAAACCGAATGATACTTTGAAACTTGGATTGCACACATACACACATGTCAAGCAAATAGGCTGATGCTGAGGCAACCATTTAACTGCTACAGTGTCTCCCAACCATGGCAACTTCCAGATGGACTTTAATTTTCCATCTAGTCTGTTCTTTGCTGAGAATTAAATCTGCACATCTGGAATTTGCCATGGTTGGGCAAACCTTTGTGGCTTCTTAGTAGTAGTTAAATAAAGGTTGCTTTTTAATCTTTTGTTATTTTGGGGTATGTATATTTCCAAAATACATATACAACCCTTGTATACATAAGGATGAGGGACAATCTAAACATATTTTAAATAACCTAAACAATTTGTTTAGTTCTTTCACTTTTGAAGTGGAAACTGGACAGATGATTAATGGCCCCAGAAATGTAATATCCGCAGTCTTTTATGATTATTCTGCACAACAACCACATTTTGGTGACATTGGTTTAGCATGGAAAGTCAATCAAATATTTTGATAAAACCAAAAGCTATTAACTTCTTAAACTGAGCATTGCAAATATTTTCAGAAGGACATGAAGCTGTTTCAACTTTAGTTCCTCTGATGCAAACCACAGTTTTGTAATCCAAAGAATTGACCTTATTTTCACTATCAAAATGAATGTCGGCTATCAATCACAATAGTAGATACATTCATACAGTCAAGCTGTACCCACACCACCTGCATATCTTGGCTGTTTATGAATGTTTAAAGGTTGTACAGTAATATTTAATGAAGTTTCTTGTATTTGTACAGAATGAACAACTCTGTCAATAAAATGTTCTCAGACCAGAACTGTTTAAACATAAGTTTGAAAGAAATTTGCATCCCAACTGCTGCTCATTTCTTCTACAACCATTCCCCAAGTGTTTTTACTGATTAGATTTTTAACAGATGGAGAATATATTCTCCCCCCCCCCAAAAAAAAAACATCTGGCAAGGCCATTCTGAGTTGCCTTGTAACATTTATTTCTAGTGGTATTCAGAAGCCTAGACCTAAAACCATAACTTTGGCAATTATATAGCAAGTATTATCCCACTTATTAGTCTGATATCACTGCCTTTCAATTTAAGTTCTATTTGAGTTGCTGACTTAGGACACTTTTGAGGTATGATTTTTGGTATGAGGTATGAGGTATGTTAACACCCATCTTAATTTTGGAATCAATTTTGGTAATTATTACATATGAATCTGGATGGCTAATCAGGAACAAGGTGCTCCTTTCAAGTCTATGTTCCCTTATGAATTTTTATATTATGTTTATAAGGGGCTGCAATGTGAATAATGTAAAAAGTTTAATATGTTATGGTGGTAATATGTTATGGTGTCTGATGACTTCTTTCTGTATTAAACTTCCTATCAGCCCAATCCACATCATTAATGGCAAAAGATTCTATGAATTGTATCACATATACTTGTATACAAGCCCATTTACTAAGAAGCCAACCTTTAATTTTTTTAACCAAGGTATTGAGAAGGGACAAAGAAAAAATGAGAAGTAATCAAGTTCTATGACATTATTTAAAATTGTGAAAGTATAAAGAAGGAATATAAAGTTGCTTTATTTGAGCAAGGGTAATATAGATATGTATCTGATAATCCTTAATAGTATTTTGCTGACACCAGGTCTGAAATGACAATGTTTTATGGATTTGTTTAGAGATCAGACATGGGATATGAGAAGAAGAGATATTTTGTTTTATTTTAAAAAGGAGAAGATAAGTTATTATAATTGTTTATACTTATGATGAAGGTTGGAAGTCATTTCTTTACATGCAGTATTTATTTTCTTTCTCTTTGCTACATTTTCTTTCTCTTTGGCACCTATTCTTCCTTATAGCTTGTATTTTATTGTTGTAATTATAATCTTTAATAAAATTACTACAATCAAAATACTTTGAAAAATACACCACCTGCAAATAAGCTGAGCCTCAACATTTTGTGTTTTGATTTGCACAATTGGCTCATCCACAGAGACAGCAATGGGCAACAAGAAACACAAGTCTGTTGTAAAACCATTCACACCAACCAAGTGCCTCACTACCAAAGCAACCACCCAACTCCAACAAGGGAAGCTATCTAAGTATATTATTTAAACAAACAAAAACATACAACAGCAACTCTGAACATCAGAAAAAGGGAACTGATCATCTACAGAACAACAAAATGGATGTCCACATAACTTCATCAAACAATGCCTGACCACTCAACCCAGTATAGCACAACCAACATAAGTTGCCAAAAGGACTATACTGCCATATATCAAAAACATCTCAGGAACCAGCAACAGACATTTACACCACATGGTATCCTGTAGCATAAATCAACCAAAGCCCTCCAAAAGATCCTAAATAAACCAAAAACCCAGCAGCCCCAGAGGAAAAAACAGGAGTCATATATAACATACAGTATAAGGATTGCAACAGACACTATGTAGGACAAACAGGTAGAAGACTAGCAGAGTGCATTCATGAATGTCAACTACTGTAACAGAAGACATGAACATTCCTTAGTTTCCCAACATGTGGATAGGCTTGATCATAGTTTCAACTGGAAAACTGTGAACATCCTAGATTAAAGCCAAATGCAAAAATGCCAGAAAATTCCTGAAAGCCTGGCACTCTGACAAATCGGCCATCAACAGGCTCACAGACATCAATAACTGCTAAACAACCAAACAGCCCAACCAAAGAACCACCAAGATCACTCCCAGCAAGACCGACAGTCCAAGCCAATGGAATTTACAGTTAGAGCAAACCCCACACCCTACTAGCTCTGAACTTACATAGTTTGGTAATGAAACATCTCAGAGAGTACAAACGATCTCAGTATAACCCCGGGCTAAAAATATTCTCTTCTATAAGAGTATCTCTGTATAATTCATGGATTATCCATTTTTCATGGTATTTTCAGTATGTATGTATGTATGTATGTATGTATGTATGTATGTATGTATGTATGTATGTATGTATGTATATAAATACTATAAATATAGTATTATATACCTGCAGATAAGATATTGATAAGGCAAACTCAATTTTGGGGGTGCATTTGGGCACTGAAAATTTTTGCCTTATTTATGAGTATATATGGTAATCCAAAAATAACTAGAAGATTCTCGAGATTTATATATTTAAAGAAGATAATGCTAAAAATATCCTCAAAAGGGGGAAAATATAAACAGTCCATAGTGCTTCATTTCCA
The DNA here is from genome assembly GCA_032468235.1 of Pseudoxyrhopus heterurus. Lineage (NCBI taxonomy): Eukaryota > Metazoa > Chordata > Lepidosauria > Squamata > Pseudoxyrhopus > Pseudoxyrhopus heterurus. Next base: position 231,798 of record JANHJO010010351.1, read on the forward strand.
AACATTTCAGACTCAGTCATGGGTTGTTGTTTTTTTACACAGCCAAGCAAATCAGCTCAATTCTTTTTATAATACAAGGTTAGACTTATACTTGCAGTGACTCACATTTTTTGCTCAACAGATATTCTAGGTTCAGTAAAAGGGCAAATCGTGTATAACATTTTAAATTATAAATTTATAAATTCCACATTTTGTGGCCAGTGCATTTTGAAGCATGGAAAAGAATTTCTCTCACAATGAGAAATAGAGCTGGGGTTGTGCAGCAATATCTTTTTATGAGCAGTGTTTAATAATTCTATTATAATGGTTTTTATATACATTCTAGTTTTGATGCTTTCTTGTGATAATTTATGATATAAAAAGTGACAAATAAATGATTAAATACTAATCTCTCATTACTCTCGTTAGTCTCTTCCTAGTATTCATCATGGCTAACAAATTTCCTGTATCTGTAGGTAGAGAATGTTTTACGTACTATAATAAACATTCACACTATTTCAGTGATTCATTTAAAAGCAACATTATGGACAGGAGAGATGTGATGTCATCAATTCTTTAAAGATATTAAACATCTATTTGTCATCAAGGTCATCAGGAATGCCTTCTTCAGAGCCAGTTTTGATATCTTTTGCATTATTTGGCAAAATTCTGCTCCTTCTCCCCATGCCCAATTAATATAGCGGCAGCTGATACTGTAACTAAGGCATGCCCTACGCTACCTTTTTGGTTTTTCCAAAAATCTCCTCTACCAGATAGTTCATGATTCAGGAGCAAGTCAATGTGGATGATGGTTCAAACACCTTGGGCAGATTTTGGAATTTTTTCCCCCTCAGCAGGGACAATTTTCTTCACCTCACAGTATCTTTTAGTGATTATCTCCCAATTTTTGCCTCATGGCAGGGTTGAGGACACTGTAACCCTCCAGGTGTTGTTGAACTGTATCTTCCATCCTCTGTCACTGGCCAGGAGTTATAGGACAAGGAGAGGGCCATATATTTCCCAATGTTGCTGTGGAATGTGCTGTATCAGATGCATATTTCATTGATGGAAGACTTTTTCAAGCTAATGCCACAGTTTTAAAGACCTGTTTAGGCTTAGCATTTAGGGTGTTTAAAGTTATGTCAACCTGGGGTATAAATTATATTTGCCAGTGTCCAGAGCATTTGAATACAATGCTGACAGCCAGGAAGAGGAATTTTAAGCTCTGTCACTGAATAAACAACACACGCTAATATATTTTCAATATGAATAGTAAACCTTTAACTAGATTCACAGATTGGTGGCAGGCCCTCTCATTGATGAAGATGTATATTGATTCCTGAAAATAATAAAATGGTATAAAAATATGCACTGATGTATGTTGTTGCTACTTATTTTAAAGGCACCTTGAAATGGAAAGTATTCTTACAAAGAGCTTTTGAAACTTATTTACTCCTACGAAGAATATCAAACAGTCTTCACTAAAAATTAATTTTATTCAGAGAGTGAAAATCATACTATATAATCAGATTAGAAATAGGAAATGCAATAATTTAAAACCACAAAATGGAAACTTTTCTTTTACTGAGATGTTACCACAACATATTCCTTTTATTTATCAGTGTTATCGGAGGAAGAGTATTACAATGTAATATTGTTAAGTCATTTTTATTTGACAGCAGAGTAAAGGACAGAATTTGCATACAAACACAGGCTGAAAAACAATTTATACATATCCTTTCCATAAAAACAAATGTTCCATCCTATCCATTGCTGGGATTTGTTTTTCTGCTAAAGTAAGTTTAAAGGAGGGTAAAGGGGATGTGTGGGTTTTTTTTTTACCCGCCCCCCCCCTTTGGCTTGATACTATCTGGTAAATGACAATACTCAAAAATATCAGATCTCTGAACTGTTTCCCAAGCTAAATACTAAAAAAGAAAGAAAAAGAAAATTGGTTTGAGGTAGAAAGGTGGTCATGGCTCTCCTTTTCTGCAAAACGTCTTTTCCTTCTCAAAATATCTATACCAAAATATATTTCTTTCTGGATGAAAAATCCACATAGTAACTGCAATCTGTTTCTGTTTCCTACTCTGGGCAACCCCCCCACCCCGGCTGCTGAAAAAAATAATACTTTTAGATAGCACTTTGAACCATTTGATTATATAGCATATATTATCTAATTTGACCCTCATAATACCTCTAAGCATAGTTACTACTAGTACCACCTCCATACTGGAGATGAGCTATGAGAAAACTTGAGTGGTTACAAGATACCATCCTCCGCATCACCCCGAGATTAATGCTTTTTCTACTGCAATGTCATTTGGGATACCACATCAAATTCTGCTAGGACTCACCTTGTAAATGATAACATAAAGTATTGGACAGGCCCGTTAATAATATTCAACAGTGGAATTTCTCCAACACTATTTCGGTCCTTTAAATATGATTATTGCACACATGCAACGTATGGAAAGAATGAGTGAGTGCTTTATAATGAGAGCAAAAGGCCATGCAAAGCCACACAGCCAATGGGGAAGGAACCAAGCCCAGCTCCTCATCATAAACAGTGACTGAATTTTTCTCCTCAGCTGGCTCTACCTTGAAACGCTGACTCTAAGGGAATCATTTTAAAAATGTACAATGCTATTGATTAAAGGTATCCATCCAGCCAATCTTGCTGGCACAAAGGCAGAGCAATTAAGTACTGAAGTAGTCTGAGCTCCTTCATTTAGGTATGCTTCCAAATTACAATTACTTCAGGACTAGATTTCATACTTTGAATGGGGTGATAGACATAAAATTTGGCACAGTACGATGATCATGTCTTCGTCCCAGAAAATAAAAACTGCACATATTCAGAATAATTGTAGCAAGGTAAAATGCAGCCTAACCAAAAAATTAAAAACAATAAAATCTGGAAGAAAAACCATTCCACATTCTGTGGGGGGGGGAAATAAATCCATTAAAATGCTACTTGACTGCCAACAGTTACTGTAGCTGAATGAAGTTAGTGGGGACAAAATAGAGCCCCATGTGTCTAATAGACAGCCAAAAGTGGTATTTGGCAACACTAACTGTGCAGTTTATGAGAAGCTGATCTTTTGCACATGTTTTCGGACTCTTAGGCTAAGTATAAATGACCTGTGCAGAAAAAGCAGCGTGTCAGAAGAGAAGGTTCTTGAAAAGGTAAATGCAAAAAGCCAAAAGGAATGTATAAATGTATCTCTTTGCTCCAAACTCTAAAGGCAAATCACTTTAGCAATATCAAAAAAGAATGGATATAAATCCCTACCATCCCCTTTCCTGATGCTGCATAATTATATAAATCAAAGTACATATGCATAACCATTTCCAAATACTCCACGGTTTGTTAATTTACAGTTGCATAGAGAGGGAAGAAGGGAAAAACACACACAATAATAATATAAAACACGACATCCTCGTCTTTGGGTAGTTCAAGTGTTTTCTTATTTGGAATAAGAATACACAGAGCTGAACAGCAGGTTACAAAGTCCCAAGCAGCCATGTAATAACTGGAACTTGTGATTGGCACCGGTTGAGCTGAAGTTGGGAAGAGCAGGTGGTCTTCCAAAGAAGATGCTCACATCGCCTGAAGGCAAGAAGCAATAAGAGAAGAGTAAGTGAGGATTATATTGTGCAGAGGCAACCATTTCTTTCAATGTCAACTAGCTGAGTTAAATTATCTAAGAGGCAGTCACATTTGCTAGGAAGAAAAAGATAGTAAAAGTGTATGACACATCTTACAAGAATGCACGCCTAACCTTTGCCCTATGGAGACAATACTTAATCATGGCTTAGGAGTTTAGTTGTATCTTTTCTTAAAAAAAAATCATCTGCCTCCTCATAGGTTATTACTGGATAGGAATCCCAGGCTCAGGGCCAAGCCTGTTAAATCCCTTTCACCACATGGGAATTGTTTTCCCTATTAGGCAATAAATCATAATGCCTGTTTTGTCCCACCTTCGATTCAGAAGCTCAAGGCAACATAACCAAAGCTTCCTTCTCCTATTTTTCTCCATAAAAACCTTAAAGGTTGATAGAGAGTATGACTGATCCAAAGTATCTCTGGAGTTTCTGTAGGTTGTCTAAAACCTGGGTTCCCTTGTCAAAATCCAAGACACCTTACCACTACACCATATTGGCACTAACCAAATATGATGTAGCAACTCCTATGGGTTGAATCAAGATGAGCAAGCTTAAAGCATATGTTCAGGACAACCAGAGCAGCGGATGAAATAGCTTCAGATAATAGATTCCACCCCCCTATTGATTATGTCTGTAAACTTCTGCCTTGGCATCTTGGCAAAAGCATAACAAGAGATTCTTGTCCTGCTACAGAATTGTACAGTATTAATATGAATGGTGGTAATCAGTTAATAATAAAATGGTACCTTACCAGCAAGTTATCACTTATTGATTACTACCATTCATGATAAATACCTAAAGCAAAGGTTACACATGAAATATTACAATCAAATATTAGTCCTTTCCCTCTCCCCCACTTCTTTTTTACAAGTCCCTTGTCAAAAGTGTCTTGAACACCTGTATAAAAGCCAACAAGGCACCCAGTCTTCAGGTGCAAAAGGGCCGACACAGAAGCCTTGGCCCTGAGGGATGACAGGATGAGTGAGCAGCAACTTTGTGGACATCTCAGTGGTAAAATGGTTCCCTTGCAGCTGATCCTGGGTGCATTCCTGCACTGAAATGTGCACTGAAGTTCAAATTTAGAAGAAAAAAAAAACCCAGACAGAATTTCTGAGATGTGTATAAAATCTCAACAGATTTTGGAGCTATTTACAACATGTTTCCTTCAATTATACCACAAATGTAGGATTTTGTTGATAGAATATGAAAAAGTGACAGCATTACTATCCTTGAATTGTTAATACCATTTTTTGTGTGTAAGGTGTGTCTCTCTCTGTTTAATCTTTATTTTTTCCTCCATATGAATATAAGAAAATTAAAACAGTGTTTCCTTTTCACCATCTCTGAAATGCAGGATCAGATCTACGCTCCATGGAAACCAAAGTAATGTGAAAGTAGATTTGGTGTGGTTTTGTGCTATAGGTAAAATATTAAGGTAGGATGAGGTCACTCATTCCCACATGCTGCATTTTCAGCCAGGTAACCCTTCATGCAGCCAAGAAATTAAAAGACGCTTGCTCCTGGGGAGGAAAGCTATGGCAAATCTAGACAGCATCCTAAAAAGCAG
>JANHJO010010352.1:2151-15625 GCA_032468235.1 Pseudoxyrhopus heterurus
TTCTTAGTCTTCTGCAATCAAACCTATAAAACAAAGCCCATTTTATTTTGAACTTTTCCCTATCAACATGGGGAGATGAGACGTAAAGAGTCAAGGATTGGAAATGTCATCCTCCTGTTCTTTTGTGAGGGTGGGTGGGAGTGAACTCTACTATATTCCATGCTATTCTGGAGGTGATTATTCATTTTTCTGGGGCAGATTTGCAGAAGCAGTCTGTTTGCTTAATAGTTAAATCTATATTCTGTCTTTCCTTCAGAAGATATATATATATATATATATAATATGTAATATATATATATATATATATATATAATATGTAATGCAGTTCAGAAGGGGAAATATGCAATGCAATTCAGAAGGGAAGTATAACCAAATATTTAACATATTTAATCTTCAAGAACTTGCATCTCACTTGTTCAGAAACCAACAGCTAGTGGGTGGTACAGAGCAATCCACAAGGCTCTATTTGCTCTACCCAGGAAATCAGAAGCACCACCTGCTTCCTGACAACTTCAAGTAGTTTTGAAGTTTTTGAGATTTATTAGGTTAGGCTTAGTCTGCAGTCTCTTATGAGACAAAGTATGTTACATTACAGCACAGCTAATTCAGCTTCCTAAAGGGTGAACTTCCAAGGTTGATATTAAAAAAATATCATCTCTTTTCTTCTTACCAGCCAAGGGTAAAATCACAGCTCTAGAATTAGAAGTATAACTATCAGCTGTAAACACCTGAAGGTCAACTTCTTTTTTCTTTAAGCAAGGGTTTGTCATGTATTGCAATAATCACTGGCATTTCCTTAGTCCAGTGATGTTCTCAGTTAACTGGCCGGAACATCACTTACTGTTACAAACATAGGGATAAAATATACCCATGAGGCTTATTACTTCAAGCCCATCACAATTCAACAATGTAGGTATAAACTCTACCCAGTTTTGAGAGATGCTCAACTGTGGTTGATCCATAGAACAGATTGCAAGGGGTTTTGCTTTTCTTTTAAAAAGGTAATTATGTACTGGCCTGGTTTTCCAATATACATTGGATGCACATACACATACATGAAGGCCTAGGTCTTGATGGTGCCATTTTTGCCTGAACTTTGTTATAAAAAAAATCTGGGAATATTCTCTTAATTTACAATTAATTCCTTTCACTTTGGTAACAAGTTTCTACACTTTCAAGGATGGCTGAGATATACTGTATTTATTCACTTATGCTTATAACTGAATCTATGTTGCTGTCTCTCTTATCTCTGAGTTTTAAGATGCTGTATATTTATAGCATTATGGTTTTAACATACTTTATTTAAAATATTTGTACATCACCTGTCAAGTATGCATCTCCAGGCAATACACAACATTAAAATACATTCATGCACTATAAAGACATTAAGCATAGCCATCAACAGCTTAACACATTTTGTAGTATTTTTAACATACAAGCCAGTGGCAATGAGCTGTAGAACTGTAACATCTTGAGATGTCATAAGCTGGGTGAATAAAGATGTCTTCATCTGTGAGTAATAAACTCCAACAAAGTTTATCAATAAATAAAAGCACAAAAGTGCTTTATGTCTAGGGGGTTGATGTTCAGAGACCTCCTTCAAAGTAATGCCAAGTGAACATCCACATGATGAGGCAGTCAAGAAGATTTTTGCTGATGGTTGCTAGGGCTAGTCATATACACATAGGAGAAAGTATTTCATTAGGCCAGAGGTCAGTAACCTTCTTCTGCATAGGGGCCAAATGTCATGCCACTGCTATCATGTCTATTCATTGTCTACCCACGCTGAGGCAGCTGGTGAAATGACTGTCTGAGGAGCTAGTGAAATATATTTCTTTTGGGGACTACTGATCAAATGATATTGGAAGATGGCCCAAAACCAGCCCCTTGGTTGAAAAGTTCCTGAAACTGAGCTTAGATATCTGATAGAGGCTTGTAGATTAATACATAAAGTTTTACAGTTTAATAATAATTTTGTATGGGAATACATGGACTTTATTGTGATCATAACAACAAGTGGATAATGAATTTTATCAACAGTTTAACAAAGAATAATACATTTAAGACAAACTTTGATAGTTTTGACTTTTCACAGGAATAAAAGATAATGCCTTTGACTGCTTATAATGCCATCCATTTCTTAATTAGTAGGAATTCCTGATTTGTTGATATAGCTACTTTTAAGACAGCTTCATTTTTATTGGATGAACTCATTTCACTGCACTGCTTCCCTTGAAACCAATAAAGCTGCTCTTGAGATGTAAAGTACTGTACAGGTGAATTAATGGCTATTATCTATCCTTCACCAATTTGACATTAATCAGCTTTTCAGTTTTCCTTTCCCTTAATGGTAGTCATAGCATCTTCAATCATCTTCTAAGGCATTCTTAATGTTTTATAATAGTTTCTTTTTAATTTATTTTATGTTCAGGAAGTTTTGTCAGGAAACCTATTATAAGACTTATTAGGATCATGTCAATTATCTTTGGCCAATTTCCTTGTAGTAAAACTGTTTTGTTAAACTCTATCCTCTATATGACAGTTGGTTCAGAAGTGTTTAGATACAGGTTTATTTTGTGAAACATGATGGGATAAAAATGAGAAAAATAAAGATGTCAACTTTAACAGATGCACATAACCCACACACAGTGAAATATTGTTGCTCAGGTTAAATGCTATTACTTGCTAATTGGCTTGAAACAACCTTATGACTATTTTGAAGCACACTGTAAAGGAGGTTACAGGGTGAGGTAATGTAGGAATTTTCAGTTACTATTCAGCTTCAGTTAAGAACTTACAAATTTGCTTTAAACTACATACTGTCTTCTCAGGCTTTAACGAAACATATAAAATCTGTACAGCCATAGTGTTTTGGTCCAATTGGATTATCCTGTAGTTTAGACTTACTGGCTAAATCAAAATAGTATGATAAGACTTCATCACATGGTCACACCATCTTTTAAATACCTGAAGTGCTAACAAACAATTCTAAGCCTTTCTTGGAATGAGAGGAATGGGAGCAAAAGGAGTCACATTGATGCAACCAGTGTTGTAGCCTTGCAAATCCAATGTTGTAGCCTTGCAATACCTTCATCTCTTTTCTATATTTGTTGAAATGTTACATGCATGTCCCCAAAAGGCAACATGTGCAGCCTGAAAAAAAACAGCATGAATCTATGAAAACTGATGTCCAGAGCTAAAGGCAAAGATAATCAACCTGGTCCAGATGTTTTGGAAGCAACAAATTGTGGGGATGTAGTAGAGCAAAATATCTAGAAGTCATTAGATTGCCTATCTTTGCTCTAGTTGGTGTAAGTCATGCTTAGAGACATTTCTTGGCATAGTTTCCTAGCTTCTTCCTTACTTGTGTTTTTAATTGCCTTAAAAAGCCTAGTAGAATTTGCAGACAAAACAAATTACTTCTCATCTTCCTCCACTTGGCAAGCTAATGCTAAAAAGAACAGCTGGGGCTAGTTTCTTAATTATTCTACCAAGCAGAGAGGCAGTCCTGAATCCTGTGCTCCAAACAGGACCTTTACAGGCATATGAAATTCCCCTTCGCTGGCTAATGAAGGTTAATTAAAACTAAACTCTCGATGTGTTAAAGCCATCAATTAAATTAAGAAGGTAGAATTTCTTTAAAAGCTGATCAGGAAAAAGTCAGGCTAAAGATGTAGGGGGTTGCTATCATTTGTTGACTGGATGACAGGCAATGAAATTCACGTGATCTTTGGACTGTGCAGCTATCTGTCAAAATGGAGGTCAGGGCATGTTTATAAATGAATGCCAGTGATTTCAAGTATGCTAATATAAGTCAGGTTACCTTGAATATTGTGAAGGAAGATGTCAACACAATTTTCTAGAAAATGGTCTCAGCAATCATCTCAAAACTGGTTGGTGTTAACTATTGAAAGACATGGTAATGTGAAGTATTTTAAATGAATGGGGAACACAGGCCCTGAAACAAAATTTATTTTTAAAAGATTCTTGGAGGGCTGTGCACAAAATATGTCACAATGCAATAAAAGGCATGAATAGGCTTTGAAATTGATTAGATATTAACAGTTATGACTATATTCCCAGATAATTTTGATTCAGTTTGATTGAATTCAATTATTCAATTGAACTAGTATATTAATGGTAATGGTAGGCAAATTTACTCAGAATAGAAGATACAAATGTTCACAGAGGGACTCAGGACACAAGCATAAAATGCAAGATGGTAGATTCCCTTTAGTTTCAACGAAGACAACAAGCAATGATAATATTAAAAATACCAAATAATTTAATTAGTATCAAATGTTCAGTATTGTATGGTAGCTGCATTATATATTAAACATATAAAGTGGATTTATTTATTTATTTATTTATTTTGTTGCATTTATATGCCGCCCAACTCCCAAGGGATTTGCATGAAGATACAGCTTTGATGGTACCAATTTCTGTTCATGGTGCTAGGGAATAGATAATATGCCAGATAAAAATGTAAGTGATAAAAATAATGGCTAGCTGCATTAAGCTTCATCATTGACTTTTGCAAATACTGTAAGATCAAAGCAGCTGTACACTAATCAGAGTTGTAAATATGGAATGTTGATCAGTTAAATGCATATTTCTCAATAATTATTGTGTCACTGAAAGAATGTACGAGAGAACTGTAGGAAAAATATGTAACATATATTATGGAATTATGCAAGTTAAACTATATCTGTTCATTTAGAGTAACATATTGTATATATACAGAAGTTTTCACACTGGTGGAAAACCAGTAGCCTATTTCAGGTAACCAAGGCCATTCTGGGAAAGGAGGGATCAGTGAGCCCTGGCAGGGTTTCTGTGAGGACTATTCTAAGCATTTTTCAGACAAAATCATTTGACTTTGTTCAGAGTTAGAATATGGTTGGAAGTGTTCAAAGCACATTCTAGTTCAGTTATATGAGACCTGATCAGTCCTGAGGAAGTGCACAGGTTCCTTGTTGCTGTGAGCTCTGCTATTTGTAGACCTCTCCTGGTGGTCAAGGCCTCCTGGCAGTTGACACATAATCACATCAAAGTGGTAGTTAATGACTCTTTGCAAGAGGGAGTGGTGCCACTGTCAGAATTAAGAAGGTGGCATCATGCCCACCTTAAGCAACAGCACACCAGAATGCCAAGATGATAAAATTAATGAAGGTCTTTATTCAGCGTAGCATCAGGATACACCAACAACGATACGATAAGCAAGGGATAGCAATGGAATAACATACATCTGTATGGTAGGCATAATTATACAGTTTTAGAGAGTGGTTATAAAGGATATCACATAGGTAGGCAGGAACCTAGTGACACCTGCAGAATAGGAAGACAGGAAGGGTAGAAGGAAGGAGAACTGTCAATGTGTGGGCAGTTTGTAATTCCCAGGATTTGCGTGGGAAGCAATCTATGCAAACTTCCTTCAGGATGTTAAAATGTGAAAACATATAACAACTGTTAATCAATAATTATTAACAGCCACTTATCTTAAAAGAAGCTGTAGTATGCCCTTGTCAGATAGATCAGATCAAGAAATAGATACAGTAGAACCTCTGGTCACGAACACTTCTGACCATGACCAAATCAGGTTCCAACCAAAAAAATCACATTTTTTTTCGTGTCCAATTTCCCCTTCCACGCTCTTTTTTTGTAAGCACCAAATTTCCAAAATTAGGTTCAGATCACAACCAAATTGGGTTGTGACCAAAGTTATGGACAAATTATGGTCATGACTAGAAGTTCTACTGTACTGGCTAGGCCTAAAACTACTTGTATTAGAATGGCTACAATTAGAGAATCTTGCAAGTCTCCCTTCTTTTATATCTTCATGATGAAGCATGAAGCAGATTATTTTGAACTCAGGTCAGACTTCCTGGATTTGTAACTCTTGCTGGAAGAATAGGTAGCAGCCAAGGGCAAGAGGGCCTTTGTGAAAATTCATCTTGTGCACCAAGTGTGCCTATTCCTGGATTGGAAGACCTTGCTTGTAGTCGACCAAACATTATTGGATTGGGCTGGCTTGCATTGCATTGGGTTGGAGTACTGCAATGTGGCCTATATGGGGTTGCCCTTGAAGACCATTCAGAAGCACATTTCTGGGAGCTTCCCTGTGTTACAGTCCTATTGTGCAAACTGCATTGGCTTCTCATTGGTTTCTGGTGCAGAATTATCTTTCCCTGAGATTGAATTATTTGCCTCACTGGCTTTGACAGAGTAGATGCAGGTCCCTTTCTTCAAATGCTGTCACCTAGTGGGACCTTGGGAGCATGTCCTTTCTATAGCTGCCCCAACCCTTTGGAACAGCCTTCTACCTGTGATTTTAGGGGCCTCTTCCCATTTAGCCTACTGGAAGGCCATGAAAACCTGGCTCTTCTTTCTTCTCGGCTAGGATGGGGATAAGTCAGGAATCAATGGTATCAGTTCTGTCTCCTATGTGTTTTATACTGTTGTCTAAATATATAAAATATAAATGCATAGTTGCTTTCTCGTTGTACTTGATGGGATTCTCCTGAACTCTGCACGCTGCTTTTAACTATTCATTTAGTAAATTTGTGGCTTGTTTAAGCCCAATATTTACCAAATGAGTTCTATCCTCACTTATAAAAATGTTCCTGCAACTAGATAAAGCCTAAGGACATAGATAGATTTGATTGAGTGCTGTAACTGTTTAACTCAGCATTTCAGTAACATCACTGAGAGTCATGAATGAGACTCTTATTGCAAGAGAAATCACTACATTTCTGATGGTGTTTGGTACTTGAATGCAGCCTGAAGCTTAGCAAAATAAATCTGCTTTCCAAATCCTCTAGCTTTAAGCTGGGAAAGAGAGACAAAGAAATCACAGCCCCATGCTGTGTTTTGCAAGTGGATGAAAGCAGACAGATTTGACAGTCTGTCTTTTGACCAAACAAATTTATCGACGGTCCAGTTGTGATACATTTGGCATTCTCCATTTAGAGACAAGAAGTGGCTCTTATTTTAAAGTAAGGGAAGAGTGTGTTTCTGTATACCCTCTTTCTCCAAAGATGGAAGAATGGCAAAACAATTTTGAAATTCAGATGGCATCACAGCTTCAATTGGATCATTATATTTGAATTACAGCTCCTTGGTATAATAAGTATGCAGATCTTGGCAACAAGGGGCAGTGCAATATTGCACAGGGCAAACTATCTCTGTATAATGATCAGCTATGAATTAGTATTTACAAGCAATTTAATTTCTTAGGTCAAGATTCACAAGGATGTTATGTTCCTTCTTAATTCATTTGAGGTGCACAACCTTTTTATTGGAATATAAAAGATAAACTTAACTTTGATTTAAACAAGCTGGTAAACCCAGAGCTTAAATAGTTTTGCTATAAACACAGGGTTTTTTTAAATAGAAAAATCTATTGCTCATTGCACTTAGCATAAATAACATAAATGGTAATATAAAGGCAGACCTCCTAACTTTTCTATAAAATATTCAGTTCATGTCAGCAAATATTGTAATTTTCAATTTTAGTTCTATCACTTTCTGAACATCATAGCAGAACAAGTTAATTTCTGTATTGTCTTTAGTTTATCTTGAAAGACTACCCATCGTTCTAAAATACATCATCCTACATAAGCAGATTCTGAGTGGCTACTTGAAAGAAGCCAACCTAATAGATGATGTGATAATCAAGCAACAAGCAAAACTTCTCAGAACTGATGTTGACTTTATCATAATGTTTTTTCTTAGGAAGAGTAAGCTTGAATTACATGAAACATATAGCAACTGTATTTCAACAATTAAGACTATAGAAAAAGGGTATTTTGTATATTTGTGGAATGCTACCAATTTTTCAAATAAAGGTTCTTTGCCAAGACGTATAATGAAACAAGGTTTCCTTTTCTCTGGTAAAATCACCTTACTAAAAGTATGCTACTTTTAGTTATCATTTATGTTACCTAAAAAGGGCAACAAACAAGAATTCTGATTTGCCTCCATTAATTTGTTCTATATGAAACACAATAAAAAGAAGAGCTATGCTGTGTAATTTATAGCATAAAACATAGGTGGATAATTTGAACTTCCAGAACTCAGTACAACCTAGAAATCTCTGTGTTTAAATAGTAGTATGAATCTGGTTCTTCCTAAGTCCAAGACAACATTTAAATGCTATGACACAATTGGCCCTCTTTTTCATTATGACTTTAATAATGATGAAGTTATCCATTCAGTCATGTCCGACTCTTGGTGATTCTATTGGCCAAGTCTCTTCACATCTTCCGATCTTGCTATTACTTCTTTGAGTTGTTCATGGTCTGGCTGGTGTCAGCTTTGATGGTGTCAAGCCATGTTCTTTTTTGGCCTGGTTTTTTTCCAACAACTCTTCCAAACATAATTGTGTTCTCCAGTGAATTCCCCCACATTACATGTCCAAAATAAAGGAGACATCATTTCGTGATTTTTTTCCTTCCAGTGACATGTCAGATGTTATGCATTCCAATACTTGCTTGTTAGTCATCTTTGCTGTCCAAGGAATATGCAGGAGCCTTCTCCAGCACCACAACTCAAGTAAGTCAATTTTTTTCCTGTCTTTTTAAGGCCCAACTTTGACAACCATTAATCAATCATAAATAATTACATTGCAAGTATTGTAACTAACTTTGGTCCTATTATGAGACATAGATGGAATTGAAATCTTCCCTCTTAGAAGGCAAGCAGTTGAAAAAAGGAATTTGCTAATGAATAACACCATGTGAATAAACTGTCAGAAAAAGTTACTATGAATCCCTCTGTCCATTTTAAAATACAACATTGCATCAGCTAACAAGTTTCATTTTCATGGGGAAATCACGTGGGTAGCACAAATGGCAAATTAGTGAAGTGCACTATTCAAACAATGGATTCATCTTTATATGTCAGTATCACATGATTTGGGATGACATAATCATACACTGAATGGCCATGTCTTAGTCCTCCCAATGCTGCAAAGGATACTGGGAGGCTGTTAACTCCTTCTTCATTGCCTGATATTTTCCATCACAAGAGAAAGAAACAAAACACTACAGCAGGGGTGTCAAACTTGTGCCGTCATGGCATTGTCATGTGACATATCATGACTTTTTCCCCCTTCACTAAACCGGGCATGGGCATGGGCATGGCCAGTGTGTGACGCATCCAGCCCACTGGCCACTAGTTTGACAGCCCTGCACTAGAGTATTATATTGGTATTGACATTGCCACATTCTGGGATTCCCACAGACATAGACCTTACATTATTGTTCCTTTTCCAGAACTTTTTTTTTTCATATGGCCACAGAGCCAATGTTTAGACATTTTCATGAAAGTATTTCTAGGGTTTTATACCAATCACCAAATTTTGCAATAAACAATTTTCGGGTGACTATTTTGCATGATGTGGGAGTCGGGAGTTAAACCTAACTCCTCCTGAATTAATTAACATAGTCAATTAATACATTTTAGGAGTTTATACAAGTCTACCTACTCTCTATGACTAGTTAAGGGTTCTATTCAATCAGAGTTTATACTGTATATTGCTAAAGATTTCAATACTGACATTATTAATCTTTGGTAACATATCTGAAAATATTATAATTCATGTTTATTAAAAAATATCTTAATAAGAAAAAAGTGCCTGCATTTTTTTAAAAGGACTAGTGCTTCAATGTGATAGATGATCAGGAGATAGCTAAGAGAATTTCTTTCACACTGATAGGCACTCTAAGTCTGTCAGAACTTGAAAGTTATTTAAACATTTTAAGGAGATGGTAATGGACCAGAGAAAATAACTAGCAATTATTATGTTTCTAGACAAAGTAATAAGGAACCTTGATAAGTGGGTTATTGGCAGGATGATGGCAGTCTGTCTGTTTAACCTACTGTTAGGTCAGTAGGTTAAAATATAATTAACAACAAATAGTTCCAGGACACTTAACGACCAAGTGACATAATATTAATGCTGGTTTTATATTACATAGACATTGTTACTGTACAAATTTAAGTCAAAGTACATTCTGATTCCATGATGATTTATATTCCAGAGATATTGCCATATTTATTACTTTCAGTAGAAGTAGCTTATGCATACAAAAAAATGCATACATACATTTAAAATAAATACTGTGTGTGTGTATATATGCATGCATATATGTATATATGTGTGTGTATGTATGCATGTAGTTCAGTGTATACACACACACACACAATTGATCCATTGCAAGGAAGGCCTCTTCATCGATGATTATGGATTGTAATGCACCACATGTATTAAATTCTGATTGGGACATAATTTTTTTTAACTTCCCAGTCTAAGGCTGAGAGAGACTGACCTACTGAAAATTATCTAGCCATCTTCCATGCCTAGGGTAACATTAGAACCTTGATGTCTCTGCTCTTAATCCAGCAACAACAAATTCTTTGATATATATTTCCAATAATTAATTCAGTTGTCAACCCAAATGATATTTAGAAACCCCCAGACCTGCTTTCATAAAGCATAGTTAGAATTCACAAGAAGTGACATAGAGCTATGAGAATTTGCCAGTGAGAACTTTTCACATTTTGCTTTGTAACCCAGGGTATATCTTATTTAACTCCTAGGAATTTTAATTAGGAGATAAAGTAAGAAAGTATGGCAATGGAGCTTCAGACCTTGATTCGAAACAGCCAATACCCACCCAAAACGTGACTGCTGGAAGCTGATTTCATTTCTTTATTACACAAACACACCATTCTGACTGAAAGCTTTGAAGGAGTTTCTGGATTATCACTTTCCCATATTGCATTTTATAGGTATAACTATTTTAATAATTTTCTAACTGTTCTGATACTACAATAAGAGAAGAACGAATTTAACTACAGCTGCCAATGTCTTTGTCTTGAGATGTACTTTTGTTAGAGCTGAACATTGTCATTAGTTTATAAAGATAATTTTTTTTGTTGAAATGAGCTCTAAAGCTGAAACTTAAGTGGAGAATTGGAAAACAGATTCCACTGAGCTGATCCTAAATTCAATTTGGACTCAGATTTAGGCTCAGAACAAATACATGATTTGGTTAAAGGGGTAAGCTGTGGACTTTAATAACATTCTTAACCAATTTTGTGAATGTGTGAAACTACAACAGTACAGCAAGTGATTGTTTGAGTAAAAATGATCCTGTTGACCTTGTAAACTTGGGATTTACAAAACAAGACTTAATTTTTTTTCTTTCGTTTGTTTACAATCTTCCTTTCTATCACCATGAATTTATCAAACCAAGAAGTCTTCTTTAATAAATAATAAAGACAGAAAACGATACAGCCCACTAGATAGTACTGAATGGTATAACAGTAAACTCAATTTGTAGACTCAGAATAGGGTGGGTGGAGAGATGTATGAAAGGATAGAAAATAGGAGGCTTTTTGAATGATTCGTTTGTTATGGGTTAAAAAAGATTTTAAGAGGCTAAAGGAAAGAGAGCCTAAGGGGGGTTAGGAAAGTGGGGAGAAAATGGTTGCATCAGGGGAAAAAATTGGCCACCCTATTGACTGAGCCATTATTTATCATAAAATGGAACAAATAGAACAAATAGAACAAATAGAACCAAACCAAATGGTTTGCTTACAGCAATGTAACAACAAAAAAACTATGTATGGAAAAGATTTTTTATGACTTACAAAGAAATGAGGAGATAAATCTGAAGAGGAGAGAAGGAGTAAGAGGAATTTGACTCAGAGATGCTTAGCCAATTATTCAATAAATTAACATTGGAAATAAAAGCATTAAGTGAAAAATTCCAATGGTCACAAGAGAGAATATTAAAAAAAAATGGAGGAAATGAAACATTGAAATCTAATGATTGTCAAATAAATACACCACACACACGAAAGCTTAAAAAAACAAGACAAGAATGTTTGAAACAAGGTTTGGAAAGTCAGGAAAAGAAAGAAATCATAGATACTCCGTAATTTTAACAAACATAGTAAAACCTGACATTCAGAGGAATCCCTGAAGACTTTGAAAAGGGGGCTTTTGAAGGAAAATTCAAAATTTAGGATAAATTCTAAAATGGAACAAAGAAAAAAAGCTGAAACAAAGTTAAGCAAGTTAGATGTATTACTGTAGAAATGAAAGACTCTGCGCCCGATTAAATACATCAAATAAGTAAAATAATTTTGAGAATGCAAATAAACTGGAATCTGCCACAAAACCAGGGGCTGCCACAAAGAAGAGGAGGTCAGCCTATTCTCCAAAGCACCAGAAGCCAAGACAAGAAACAATGGACGGAAACTAATCAAGAAGAGAAGTATCCTAGAACTAAGGAGAAACTTTCCAACAGTGAAAACAATTAACCAGTGGAACAGCTTGCTTTCAGAAATTGTGGGTGCTCCATCACTGACAGCTACTTGTCTGGAATGATATAGGGTTTCCTGTCTGAGCAGGGGGTTGGATTAGAAGACCTCCAAGGTCCCTTCCAACTCCATGTTATTCTGTTACTTGCTATATGTATCATATAACCTTTTGGTTTGTCGAAGACATTCTTTCCAGATTCCAAATTTGCTCGCTGGCCTAAAAATACTGATCTAGAACTATATTAAATAACTTCTGAAGACCACAGGATGCCTGAATTTATCTCTCATGTTGTTAGGATTGCTTCTATCAAGCAGGTCAGTAGTGAGGTCACTTATCTTCTTCCCTGCTGTAGGACCCACAGTCTCAAAGTTTGCTCTGACAGATGTGTGTGGGGGTGGAAAATAGCCTTGTAGGAGATTCATGGAGGAGGATGGTGGGAGGGGAGAATATCTGACAAGTGAATAGTATTTTGCTGTGAGAAGATATATAAAATAAATCATGTTAAGGTTGGGGAAAACACTAAACACCTTGATTTCCACCATTGTATCAAACTGGGATGCACAGAGTGGGCTGCTATTGATAAATGAGCAGAATTTATCCTTTCAAAATCTGTGCAATGGCATCATGTTGTGATTTAATGCCAGGATCAGCTAAAGCTATGTGGCTATCAACCTCCTTTATTTCTATGCCCTAAAATATGCTGTAGCAAATAATAAAGAAGTTTCACTGCAGGCCAGGAAAGACTTGGTGAAATAATTGCTTGAGGTCTGACACTGATTGATGAAGGGATGCTTATTTATTCCCTCCATTTGGATCACTTTATTCTTTTTGTTTTTCACTTCGTGGTGATTAGAGCTGCTTCAAAAATATCTACATTAATTCTGGCAGAAAATGAAGGATTGCCAATGATTTCTTCATTCTTACACTATAGATTCAAAAAGATATTGCTTTCCTTCGTGATTTTTTTTCCTATTTAAATTATACTCACTAATTATTTAAGCAGAAAATGTTATGGTTATAATCCACTAAGAAGAAAGCTTTAAAAAATTGCCTTTAAAAAAGTTAATAATATAGCAATAGCACTGTATTTATATACCGCCTATCAGGGCTTGCAACCCTCTCTAAGCGGTTTACAATGTC
>JANHJO010010358.1:117118-129748 GCA_032468235.1 Pseudoxyrhopus heterurus
ATAAGCCGAGGGTGGTTTTTTCAGCCCTTTTTGAGGGCTGAAAAACTAGGCTTATACTCGAGTATATACAGTAATTGCACAAATCTCCCATGTTTTGTAGTTTCCCTGTTTCTAATTCTGAAAAAAAAAAAACATGGGAGAAGTTTTCAGATTTAATTAGAATTCATTAGATTGATCTGAATTCCTTTGGGAAGCTAAAGGTGCTGCAGATTGCCAGATAGATGATAGTGTGATTAATGACAGGAGTTTTTAACATGCACATGGAACTTGGTCTCCTTGTAACTAAAGCAGACTGCAACAAGCTGGCACTCATGAGGTTTTCACTAGGATTTATGTGAAATATTTTGAATTATCAGTTTTGCAGAGTGACACATTTGCATTAAAAAAACCCCAAAGCGCTTTGTGATTAAAAGACAAAACCACATCCTGTGTGGATGTACATGTTGAGTAGAAAGTACAGAAGGGGATTTAGGAATATGCCTGCAAAGCCATCCTTGATTTCTGTATAGTTAAGATTCTATTTGCTTGGGCCATTATTCACATGAAAATTGAAAATAAAGATTAAATTTCAAAAACACATATGTGGATCCTCACAGAAATGGCAGCTTGAAAGCAAGTACCAGTAATTCCAGAATAAATTCAATGAACACAAACCTGTTTTTTTCTCTTTTCCCTTCAGGGTGTTTAATCTTGTGTGGAAAAAATAGAGATATTTTATTTATTTATATGGCTGCCTTGAACACTGTGACATTGGGCAGCTTACAAAAAATATATGTTAATAGATACATTCCTTTAAAATAACAAGCAAACCCTTTATAGGTCACTAGGAATTTGATGTAGTTGAAATGAAGTGTCTACTTGCTTGTTCTGGTGTTTTCAGTGTACTGTTTTACTGTAGCCATCCATACAGAATCAGATCTTGAATGTGGTCTAATAGGTGTTTATATATCCTGCCAATTCTTACCTCAGGTACCTAAAAAATTCTAAATGAAGGTTGGCTGAGAAGCTAAAGTGGATGAATCTAGTATTGGGCAAAAGTTGTTGAGTTGTTTGACTGGGACAAAGAAAGAAGTGTTGGAAACCCAAATAAAGTAAAAGAAAATAAAAAACGGTCAGAAACAGAATTTAAAAATATTATGGTGATAATTAGGTAAGCCAGTTTGTTGTCCTGCCTTAGGTATGAACGCCAGCTGGGTGACTTTGAGACAGCCCCTCCCTTTTAGCCCACAATGTCAGGCCTCAAGCCATTGAACAGTTCCTGTCACAACCAATGGATCAACATTAAGCTGATCTGAGAAAAAAGTAGAGTGCACTGGCAGGAAAATGCTTAGGGAAAAAAATGTTGGTGATTATAAGTAAAGAGTTTGCTCAAAGAATGGTAATTCTGAGGCACTGCACCATATTTAGTGGGAGAAAAGCATTCTTTCCTCCCAGTTATTACCAGTGGATGGGGTGATGATGTATGTGTGAGACATTTCAATGATAGTTCTGACAGATACATTTTGCAGGCATGCACATACAGACTTGGATGATGTGGGTAAGTCCTTGCAGTGAGTATTTGAGAGGATGTGGCTCTTGCTGAAATACCCTTCTTAGGAGTGAGGATTATTGAACCCAGGAAAACCTCACTGCATGCACCTCAAAGCATGCACCTCATACCAACCTGTTTCCTTTGCACAAAGGGAAGGAAGGAAGAGTTCATGACCCCTAATCTCTTCACTAGTTTTGCAAAAATATGGGCAATTCAAATCCGTTTTCAGCATTGCAGAAACTCTCCTGCACTTAACCTGGAAGTGGCTGAATACAGAGGACTATTTACATAATATGCATGTTTGTATTTATCCTCATGGAGTAGCTGTGTGCGTGTGTGTAAGCTACTTTGCATATATATGTATATGTACAACGCACTTGTTAGTGAGAGAACAAGTTTTGGATGGATAGATTGATAGAGATTAAGTAGGTTCCTTGAGCAAATTGGGTTCCTTATTTAAAGCCAATTAATGGCAATCAATTACTAGACATGTCATTTCTGCAAATATTTAATTTCTCCATATCTGTATTAAACACTTTCATGCCATATACTCGGATATATAGATTCTTGTTGGGGTCAGTGAGATTCAGGATTGTTCTGGGCGGGATCTGGCAATTCTAGATAAATTATGGACCAAAACTGAAAGGTTCTATCTAATTTTTTTTATGGGGCGGGAGAGTGTTTAAATTCAAGGTTAACTTTCTTCCAGGTAATATGCTATTCAAATTCCTACTGTCATGTCTCTTTGGTGCTATTTAATAGTAATTGCAACCTTTTACTATATATCAGTAGAATAATGGAAGTTAGGATGGCCTAGCATATGGTGATGAGTAAAGTTTACTACTAGGTTTGAACAAGATGCTTCACAGCTTCCAGGAACAGAGCCCTTCTCAGCAGCTGTATCTTTTCCTGGGACTGTAGGGTGGAATTGCTGAGTGATGCTATGTCCATGCTCATTTCTACTTCAAAACATCCCCCCATCCCCATTTAGATCTGAAATGCTCAGAACCTGGCAATTGACCATTTAACATACTGTATAAATTGGGCAGATATGTTGCGCGTTACATTGTCAGTTTAAAAAAAATCAATGATCATTCGCTGGAAAAATGTATATGTTGCACATTCTCTTATTACTAAATTTGAATTCAAAGGTAGGAAGAAAGGCTATCTAGTATTTTTTCAAGTTTGGGAAGATCATTGTTTATATTGCCACAATATGTAAAGCCTTAAAGAAGTAATTTGATGATGATTATGATTAGATGCCATCAAGTTGGTGCTGATCCCTAGTAACCTCATAGATAGATTTTCTCCTGGATGATTTATTAAAAGTACGTGAAGTATTGCACAAAATCAAATGAGCATGGACAGTTCATTGAGCATTGGTATTCTGTGGAAAACTGTAACAGTTTGCTGTTGCTTTCCCTTCCTTGACTTACAACAATTCATTTAGTGACAATCCAAATTTACAACTGAAAAAAGTGATTTATTACAATTTTTCACAATTACAACTTTTGCAGCATCCCCATGGTCACAAGATCAAAAGTTGGACATTTGGCATCTCATATGATGGTTGCAGTGTCCCGGGGTCATGCAATTTCCCCCTTGTGACCTTCTGACAAGCAAATTCAGTGGGGAAGCCAGATTCACTTAACAACCATGCGACTAACTTAAAAACTGCAGTGATTCACTTAACTGTGGCAAGAAAAGTTGTACAATCGGGCAAAACTCACTTAACAAATTTCTCACTTAGCAACATAAATTTTGGGCTCAATTGCTGTCTTGAGAACTATCTGTACACATAAATGGAATACACTGCTTTGCTATCATAATATTTATACAAGGGGAAAGCAGTCTTAAAGAACCTAATGCAGATAATCAGAGATGAAGATTTTGCATGACATTCTGTACCTGTTACAAGTTTTTCTTTATCAAATGTTGGGCACAAAACAATAGTATCGAATAATAGAGTTCTGCACATAGGAAATCCATTCATTAGAGTTTACGTGGTTTTTTTTTAAAAGCAAATGCCTTGTGTAGAAACCTGGAAAAAAAAAACCAGGCGATTTTAATGAATAGTAGAGCATTTTATGTTACCAGCATGATGTCTGAAACACATCTGAATCATTTTCAAAGTGACATAGCTCTGTTTAATAATTAGTTATTTGTTGTTAACTCCTGACTGAAGACTATACTTTAATTTATGCTGATGTTGCAAATCAAAAATTGCACTCTAGATTCTAGGGTTGGAGCATATTCTAGAAACATAATTATGGTGCTATATTTTGAGATAAATTCAATTATTGTCTTGAAATAATTTTTGCTTGGCTTTCCTTGGAAGGGATTTCCTATCAATGTAACGTATCCTTCTACTTGGTTTCCTCCAGATGCCCAGGAAGGATTTAGAATGGTCAAGGTGAAAAAGATGATGTCTCTGTGCATAAGACTAAAGCTGAAGTGCATCACATTTGGAGAACATAAGGTTCGAGAGGGCAGATATATGTACATCCTACTGTTAATGACTCCTAGCATTGTCATATATATCATTGCTGTTGATTTTCCTGCAGTTCAGTTTCTATATTTTACAGCCTCAGGAGCAGGGTCAAGAGCAATGCACAGAAGGAAAACATTATCAAGAAAGACATTTATGATTAGCAATGCATGGGTATCCATTCCTTCCTGTGGATAATGAATAGCATTTTTCTGCTCCTTCGGTAACATCACAAACATTGACTCTTTCCATTTGTATCCTGTTGCTTACCTATTCATTTTTTCCTCTCCTGCTCAGCAGCAATTCTGTCTCCCTAGGAAAGCATGTTAGTCTAATTAAGTCTTCCATATTCTCACATGGTCAGATAGCTCTGCTGTTTGCACAGAAGACTGATTAGGTTTCTTGTTATTTCCTGCCAAAT
Source organism: Pseudoxyrhopus heterurus (assembly GCA_032468235.1). Taxonomy (NCBI): domain Eukaryota; kingdom Metazoa; phylum Chordata; class Lepidosauria; order Squamata; genus Pseudoxyrhopus; species Pseudoxyrhopus heterurus. The sequence goes on from JANHJO010010358.1 coordinate 121,559, forward strand.
TTTATGTAGGGGTCTATATTTCTTCTCTGCCTTCTCTGATAATGTCAGCAGCAGTAAGAGGTGCTCTGCTTGAGCTCATGTGGATGCAGTACATTAGAAGCCTGGATTCTGTTAGGGCTAAATATAATTGTTCTAAGGAAGCATGCAAAACTATGAAGCCGCCACTTTGGGATAAAATGTTTTTGTTTTGGTCTGCGGAGAGAATACTAATTACTAGCATGCTAATAAACATTGAAACAAATGCAGCTTGTGTATTTGGATGCTGTAATGTTCTTTTCTTTGAATATGGTAGTCAAGCTGATGATTATTCCAAGTAATAAAGATAATGGACTGTTCGGAGGATATGGCCATTTAACTGGGCATGCTTTTCCTGAAAACTTAATGACCAATGTTAAATTTTTATTGTCCGTGTGAAATAGGGCATACAATACTTGCATGTTGCATGTATCCAAGAACAGTCTACAGTACTAATCTTCACAAATGAAGTGAAAGAGCGTGAGTGCTAATTTATTTTGCAAAGGGCTGTTTCCTCAGAAATTTTAATTTTTATATATCCATTGCATTGTCTTATGGTTCTAATCGTTTAGAGTAGGATTTTCAAACTTGATTTTCTGAATGAAAAAGCTGAAACCACAGCAAACATGTAGATACAGCATCACACTCTAGTTGTATACAATACCTCCTATTATTATTTGCTAATGTTTATAGGTAATCCTACTTCGCATACTTTGAAAAAAAATAGCATTTTCAGTATCAAGTACAGGTAGTCCTTGGCTTCAGTATCAAGTACAGGTAGTCCTCACTTAGTGATCGTTCGAAGGTACAACAGCACTGAAGTGACTTATAACCATTTTTCACATTTATGACTGTTGCAGCATCCCATAGTCATGTGATTTACATTCAGATGCTTGACAACTGCCTCACATTTATGATGGTTGCAGTGTCCTGGGGTCATGTGATAAGCAAAGTCTGATAAGCAAAGTCAATTGGGAAGCCAGATTCACTTAACATCCATGTTACTAATTTAATTACTGCAGTGATTCACTTAACAGACATGGCCAGAAAAGTCACTTAACGAATTTCTCACTTAGCAACATACATTTTTGGATTCAATTGTGGTCATAAGTCGAGGACTATGTGTAAGCTGCAAGAGGTAAGACAGTAATAGCAATTCAGTAAGCAAACTTGATTTTTTATCCCCAGTAGTGGTGATGCCTTTTGCGCCAGAGAATCATTGAAGCTACTTTAGAAGTCGTCTAGTCATTTAATCTCAAAATCTACTAGACTAATCACCATCCAACCTGTTTAGAGACCTCTCTAGTCACGGCAAACTCACTCTGCAGCCTGATCTGACAGCTCAAGATTATATTTTGCAATTGCATTGTAGCGCTGGCCAATATTTACCTTGGTGTGGGCAAGGTCACCCATATTCCTTTCAGGAATACTATTGTCAAGCCAGATTTTCTCTGTCTTACCTTATTTATTACATTATACCTATCCTAATTGGGAATTTTACATTTTTTCCCTTTTAAATTTTAACCTATTCATTTTAGCTCATTGCTGAATCCTATCTAGATCTTTCTGAACTTTCTCTCTTTCATTTAAAGCATTACACGTAATAATCCCTCCTGGTGGTGATGATGATTTTGTTATTTAAGGGACACTAATCTGATTAATTCCCTTGTTTTTCCACTGAACCCAGTGAGAAACCTGCCCCAAGAGTACTGGGCTGTTTTCTAAACTAAACTTTAGTGGTACAATTCCTGATGATTCCTGAAGGCCACAGAAAAAGTGATGAACAGCTGGTTTCGGCTTGTAAGAAATAGTACAAAGTGAATTTTATTCAACAGGATTCTGTTTAAGTATTTTATTTCTGTTCTCTGTGATGAAGTTTTTAAAATTCAATTCTAGTGAATCTTCTCTACAGTCATTGATTTTTCTCTACAATCAGTTGCTGCCTGCTGAGATTTGGAGGTATTCTACCAGATTGTGGTAGAATCTGATATATCCAGATGCATTATATCCAATTCTAGATTTAATATAATTTAAAAAAATCTATAGCACCTGCTTGAAAATGTCTAATCCTTTACCTGTTTAGTTTACAGCTGTTCCTTTCTTCGTAGGAATTGCAGTCCTTCAGTTCAGTTCACTGTACAGTTGCTGTAATGTAGCACTGAAATTTAATTGCTTTTAGAGAATTCAGGTTTATTGATTTTATTGTGACCGGTGTCACCTTTAATTCATCCTACTGCAATAATTAATTCAAAAAGTAATGGTAGGTTAGAGAGTTTACAATATTGAAGAACATAGTATATCAGTAAACTGTACCAAAGATAATGTTACAAGAACCCTTGTAATGGGCTTAGGGGCTTAACTTGAATCCATTTAAAACGTTGAAAGAGTTTTAGTCGGCATTCTAGCCCTCATACATTATAAGAATTATAGAGTTATAGTCTGGGGATGCTTGTTGTCTAGTTTGGCGTCAGTTGACACCTTACAACAGTTATGGTCTCTTCTGAACAGAAACACCAGCCTATGCGCGTAGCTGCTTTTCAAGACATTTTGGATACTTCTGCTGTTTCAAAACACAGTAACACAATACTTAGGCTATTCATTGAGACAAAATGGAAAATGGTAACAATTACACAGGCTCTTTTGAACGTGCCAGTTGGTTCAGATGTGATCCATGTCAGTGTTACAAGTTTTTATGTATTTATCGTACTGAGAATATTTTTGTCGATTTTTTATTGTTGGAAAAACTGTGTTTGTTATTCTTCAGTAAGTTACTATTATATACAAGCCACCGAGAATCACATTGTAGGGAGATGGGCAGCATAGAAATTTAATAAATGAATAAGTATACAGAATTGAATATGTAATTCTCCTGTAAAAAAAATACAATTGCCCCATTATCTATCTATATATAAATGGGTGTGTGTGTATGTATGTTCCAGCATAATTCTGGAACGCCTCGAGCAATTTCAACCAAACTTGGTATACTGATGACGTACTCTCTGGAAACAAATACTGTGGAGGTAAGATACCCCTAACACCCTTAGGGATGTGTGTTTTGACCCCTCAGGGTGTGTGTTCTGTGAAGATACAGCCTACAACGCAGTGGAGTTGTAATGGGGCCTGCCTGAACCACTATGAGACTGACACGACGTATTTACGCAGACCACATATTAGACGATATTTCTTGACGCTTCTGGGGGCACAGGGAAAACATTTTTAACTAATATAATTGTCACCAAAATCAGGGCTCAGGGAGAAGTTGCACTTGGCATCGCCTCTTCAGGAATTGCAGAGATATTAATGGAAGGAGGGAGGACAGCCCATTCCGCACTTACATTGCCACTTCACATCGCCATTCCTATCTAATACAGATTGGGATAAATAAATATCCGGGCAACTCAGGGTTATCAGCTAGTATAAGATAATTTCCCCAGATATTTAAATTTCAATGCAGATTTTGAAAAAATAAACTTCCTAGTGTGAACGTTTGAGCAAGGAATAATCGGCAGTAGTGGACATTATCAATTTCTGCCTGTGATACGGCTCATTTTTATGTCCGTTTGCTGAAATGGAGAACAGAATTAGGTTTCTTTTACCTGTTTACTGGTGGCTGGAGTGTTGCTGAGCATTGTTCAACATCCAGATCTTGCTTTCAAAGCTGTAAAAGTTTAGGCATCTAGAATGTTCATGTCACACATGATTCCCCCTGAACTCATCAGAAATTACTTCCCTCCCGCTTCCTTAACAGCCTTCAGAAATAAGGAGGCTGATGATCAGAAGGGGATCTTTGCAATTGTGCCTCATATATAGAAAGTACTCTCCAGAAACTCATTAGTACTAAATCTGATGTTCTTCCCAGCGTAAAGCAATAGCAATCTTAAAATGTGCATGTCATTTACTGAAGGGGCTTACTGGTTTCTCAATAGTGCTCGGTTGAGCTCCTACTGAGGCTGACTTTTGTGATCAACCTAGGATTATACAGGTAGTCCTCGACTTACGATGACATTTGAGCCCAACATTTCTGTTCAGTTAGACAGTTAAGTGAATTTTGCTCCACGTTATGACTTTTCTTGCCACAGTTGTTAAATAAAGCACTGTGCTTGTTAGGTTAGTAACATGGTTGTTAAATGAGCTTGGCTTCCCGATTGACTTTACTTGTAAGAAGGTCGCGAAAAATGATCGCATGACTCTGGGACACTGCAGTGGTCATAAATATGAGTCAGTTGCCGAGTGTCTGAAATTTGATCATGTGACCATGGGGATGCTGCAAGAGTTGTAAGCGTGAAAAACGGTCATAAGTCACTTTTTTCAATGCCAGTGTAACTTTGGACGGTATACTATCTGTATAGCTTTTAAAGGGAAAAGAATCATGTCAACCTAACTAGCAAGCAATCTAGAAATAAGAACAGAAGATTGACAAACTCTGATTTTTGAATAGGGAATGACCTTTTAATACCAGTCCTTTGGATATGATTTTTTGAAAGCTAAATGAGATAGAGCCAGTTGCTTTCTTCTTAGGTATTTGGGAGTGAATTATAAAATATTCAGAGCCATTTTGTGGTCATTGTTCGTTTTCTACCCTTTGTTTCTTCTCATACTTTTTTCCCTATCTCTAGATATATCAGATTTAGTTAAAATATGGGTTTTAGATTTTTTCTATTTTTCTTACTATTTTTATTTATTTTATTTTAATTGTATCCCACCTTTATTATATGAGTCCATGGAATTATCTTAATTTTCAAGCATGTTTTGGACTCCTCCCCAAAAATATGTATCTCAAGACAAAAGTAGATTGATAAGCACAGCTCTAAGTCTTGGAGTAGAAATATTTGAAGAGTGGAAATATTTGTATTTTGATTTTGGACAATGCTACTGACAAGAATAGCCTCAGATTGCCTAAACTGACCAAAATATATACCTGGAAATCAACATTGGTATCCTTGGAATCCAGTGTGAATCCTCCAAAATCTGCCCGTTCCATATACATAAAGATACATGATGTGAATTTTATTTATTTAATTTATATTCCACCTTTATTATTTTTACAAATAACTCAAGGCATTTTGTGAACTTGTTTTTACTATATTGCAGTAAAAAGGTAAATGTTTCCCTGTCAGTTCTGTCGGATTCTAGGGTACGGTGTTCATCTTCGTTTCTTGACTGAGGGAGCCAGGTTGTCTGAAGACAATTTCAGTGATCATGTGGCTAGCATGTTTATACGCGAAAGGCACATGGAGCACTGTTACCTTCCCACCGAAGTGATACCTATTAATCTTGTATTTGCATGCTTTTGGAACTGCTCTAGGTGGGCAAGAGCTGGGGCAGGAATGGGAGCTCACCCTGTTGCATTGGAGCTCGGGTCTTAACATGGATAGCCAGCTCTCCAGCTGACAAGCTTTGCGTCTTTAACCATCCCGTCCCCTTTTTTCATTTTGTACATATTGTTAGATAACGCCTGTTATTGAAACACAACAGTTAACTTCTCTCTGTGATATTGTAAAATAGAAACGATAACTGTTTTTCTCTTTTCCAGGAGGCCTTGAGCAACTATATACAGTATATGAAGGAGAGAAATTCTCCACTATATAATTCATAGACTCAAGTCATAGAAAACAGGATGGGTAGAACACAGTCGTTAATTTTTCAATAAAACCTGTGCTTAATTAAGTCTAAAGGGAATATTACAAATAAAGTCTGTGAAGGGAGGCAAACAAGGTGTATCTGACATTTTGCTTAAGTTCAAACTGCAACCTTTGCAAACGGTAAGATGTTTTGCGAGCAAGTTGTTTAAATGTTACTCTGAATTCCTGTTGAATTCATATTCTGGGTCTTTTTCCAGTCTTCCAGGTTCCCAAATCATATAGATAAGGTATTAGAAATTTAACTCTACAAGTTTAACTCTTTTATTTATATATATATATATATATATATATGGAAACTCTCCATAATGACATATTAAGAGACCTTGCACTTCTTAATGTTCCAAATTAATATGATGAAAAGATAGAAGATATTTTTTAACGAACTTGTGGTAGTTCTGGTAATGGTAGCTTTATTGCCTAAGTGTTTATGGGCAATTTACTTCTCCTCTAATAAAAATCTCGAATAGTAACCATTTTGAGACTGTTGTAGGAACAGCAAGAATGATCCTTTCACAAGAATTGCTACATTTTGGACAGCTTAGAGAGTGAAATGAAGGCTTCATTTTTATTAAATCCCACTCTTCAACTTGTTTTGAGCGTCTTGCACCTCTAAAATCTCAATACTGCACTATTTTAAGCTTCATAACATGGCAGATACTGTTGGAAATTTGAAGTTATTACAGGACACTGCTTATGTGGTATCTTCTTTCCTTCATTTCCTGCCATTTAACCCCATGCTTGTCAGCATGACCTTTTGTTCAGTTGTAATGCAGGACTGTCTTATCGGGATAAAACTTCCATCCCAGAAAGATAGAGCAAGTGCATAAATATGCTGTTGAATGCATGAGGAAACAGATTTTTTTTTTTTAAAGAAAATCATAATTGGGAAGCCTTTCGTGAAATTGTCTCTGGCAATGAACTGATTAAGAATAACCCACATTGAGCAGACACAGTATAAAACTTTGACTTTTTCAACAGAATAAAACCTTGACTTTCCCCAGTCTCTTATTAATTTTTTTTTTTCATTGTGAACCTTTAGAGTTGTGAGGCCACTTCTCCCTAACTTACAATCCTTTGCTTATCTCTGAAAGAAATGTCTTTGAGCTATATGATGCCAGCCAGTGACCCCAAAACAAGCAAGGCCTTTTGGGCTACTTCACAGACTTCGACTTGATGTTACATCCCCAAGGAGGTACTGAGGCTTCCAAGAGCTGAGCTTAGTTTCTCCAGTCTGTTGTCTCCTTGGATCTCAGGAGAACAAATCCATGGAATAATCCCCCTCTGAGCCCAGTTTTTAAGTCATGGGACAGTCAGCTGACTTCACATAACCAATCCTTTTAGAGTAGTATATCAGTGTCCACTTTTTTGAACGGTTTTAGATTCCCAATTGCAGGAAACCTGTGAGTTCAGGAAACCAAGATGAATGTTGAAATAACTCATGAAAAGAGGATTGGTAAGCAGATATTGATAGGGACACCACTCACCTCATAAACTTCTAGAAGTTCCATTTATCATCACTCCTCAGGGCATTTATTTATTGAACAAATTTATATGGCCGCCCCACTTATACACGGTGACTCGGGTTGTACAACATTTAAAATCTGCAGTAACCCCAAAACACCCCATCTCCCATGTTGGCAACAAACACCAGACACACCATCAGCTCCATGTCAACCTGGGTCGCCAATCCTGCTGGCAGAACCACAGAGGTCTTCCAGAAAAGTATCCAGTTGGAGATAATCTTTCTATGCAACGGAAAACTACTATCAATCTTCCTTCTTGTCATCATTTCTCCTGATACCTCTTATCTATTGTTTTATGCACAAAGAGGCTTTCTAGTCCCCTTTTATTTTTAAAAAAAATCCAACAATTTCTATTGAATGCTGTTTCTGCCAGAATGGTTACTTTTTTCCTTCGTTGCCATTTTGCACTGAGTGTCACTCTGTTCACTTAAGTGCTTTGTGAAATGTTTTCATATCTTCATTGCTATTCTATCAACACTGTTCTAAAAGCTATTTCTCCATTCAATGCTATTTACTCAATAATTGCTTCTTTCTTGATCATTGCTATTTCTCAGTGACATGCTTTCAATCAATTGCGAACTCAGGTATTGTTCTTCAATAAAATCCAACCCCTTTCTCTGAGGTTTATGTTGGCATCATTTTTGAGGTCCCTATTTCCTATCAGATCCATCGTTTTAAAGTATTCTTTAGTAAGATCTTACTTGCATACCACACCCCACACCCTGACTAGCAATTTTCTGCTGTAATATAAGCTTTAGACAGATCCTGCATACTGTCTCTCCCTCCCTCGCCCTCTCTCTCCCTCCTTCTCTCTTTCTGTCTCTCTCTCTGTCTTTCTTTTCTCTCTCTTTTCTCTCTCTCTCTTTGTGTCTTTCTCTTCTCTCTCTGTCTTTCACCTCTCTCTGTCTCTCTCTCTCTCCCCCCTTTCTCCGTCCCTCTGTCTCTCTCTCTCTTCTCTCTCTGTCTGTTTAACTGTCTCTCTGTCTTTCTCTTCTCTCTCTGTCTTTCCC
>JANHJO010010358.1:142218-154542 GCA_032468235.1 Pseudoxyrhopus heterurus
ACAAGGTAGGTGAAATGAGTACCCAGATTGTTGGGGGCAATATGCTAACATTGTAAACTGCTTAGAGAGGGTTGCAAACCCTGATAGGCGGTATATAAATACAGTGCTATTGCTATTGCTATTGCTATAACATTTTATATGTCAGTGAAAATTTAAAATCTACTTCTGGGGCAATTGGGAGAGTTGGCCAAAGGGACAGTTTTCAGTCACAAGAAAAGGGCTGCATCTTATAAAGACTGAAAAGCATTTCTTCGGAAGGCATTTTACCAAGGTCATCTGGAAGGCTTTAAACTAAACCTGGAGGGGAAGGGATACCAGAAGCCATCATGAATTTGTTAAAAAGAAGTCATGCCAGTCAAATTTCATTGCTTGCTTTGACTAGATTAGTGGAACAAGGAAATGCTGGGCATATTAGTATATTTAGACTTCAATAAGGTATTTGATAAAATAGACTTCAGTTTTCTTCTTGATAAAATAGAACAGTATGCATGATTTATTGTGCATTATGCACTGCTTAAAGTCTATTGGGGTTGAATACACATATATATATATATCTGTACATATGTATACACACACACATACATACATACACATACATAAACACACATCCATATATATATTACACACACACACACACACACAATGTCTTAGTAAGACCACTTGGAATACTACATTCAGTTTTGGTTGCCATGATGTAAAAAAGATGTTGAGACTCTAGAAAGAATGCAGAAAAGAGCAACAAAGATGATTAGAGGACTGGAGGCTAAAACATATGAAGAATGGTTGCAGGAACTGGGTATGTCTAGTTTAATAAAAAGAAGGACTAGGAGTGATGTGATAACATTGTTCCAATATCTAAGGTGCTGCCACAGAGAAGAGGCGGTCAGCTTATTCTCCAAAGCACCTGAATCAGGCGAGATAAGCAATGGATGGAAACTAATCAAGGAGAGAAGCAACCTAGAACTAAGGAGACATTTCCTGACGGTTAGAACAATTAATCAGTGGAACAACTTGCCTCCAGAAGTTGTGAATGCTCTAACACTGGAAGCTTTTAAGAAGAGATTGGACAATCATTGGTCTGAAATAGTATAGGGTTTCCTGCCTGAGCAAGGGGTTGGACTAGAAGACCTCCAATCCCTTCCAAATCTCTTATTCTGTTAAAGCTAAAATTAACTCAGGAAAAGATAATCAGACTCCTTATTTGGCTATAAGGACAGCATTTTGCATGATGTCATTGGCACTTCTCAAATCACAGTTGGTCAAACAAATGCCAGAAAATTGGTATAGGAAAATTGTCTCTTTTCCTCAGCTTCTATTAATAGTAGAACGTTGGCTTCTTGCAAGTGATTATTGGAACCAATTTTAAAACTGATTTAAAATTGATAGGAGGAAATAATTCCTTAACATTAAAAAATAGAATAAATCAGTGATTTGGTCTGTCCAGCAAGTTATTTTTCCAGTGTACTTAATGAGATCATTAGGATTAGATTTTCTTCCTATATAGAACCTTGGCAATCTACCAATATTTACAGTGCTGTAATGAATCCAATTCAAAACCAAAGCAATTCGAACAGATGCTTTACCACAGCCAGGAGCTAAAATATTTTCATTCACATTTAAGACTCTTTATTTCAGAATTCAATTATAGAAAGTATAGACGCTATATTTTATTTTAAAAATGTTATGCTATCCTTCAACATTTAATTTTGAATGCAATAATAAATAACTATAGTCAAGAGGAGAAACATTTTAATATATTTAAGGAGATATTTTTCACAATATTATTTATGTGTTAAGCTACTTTACTTTCCAATAGGAATATGAACATTGGATGCCCTGTAATATTTAAACATGTGATTAATTTTAAATTATATTGAAGGTGTTATATATACTGATTTTCGATTATGTGTTGATTGTCTTATACTGTAATTTGGAATAATCGTTTGCATTTTTTTTCTTCCAATGTGCTGGCATTCCATTTCATGGTGGTCTCCCATGCTCTCTTTTAATAAGCTTTAAGATTAAGTGGAGTAGTGTTGCAGTTATTAATAAGAGAGAAGGAATTCCTATCAGTCATAAAACGGATTATATTCTTCCAATAAATTTACTTTAGCAAGCAATACACTTAGAATTAGAATAACAAATCCTGAATGAAGTTAGGATCTTGCAAATGAAGGCAAATATATGTGTCCCAGGATAATGTTGCAGGATCCAATCTGAGTCAATCACTGGAACCAAATTTTTATTCTTCCAAGCTTTCAGGTTTGTGCTGGAGCCCATCCTTAGGGAACTTCTCTAAGATCCTAAGTTAGGATCTTTACACCTTCTGTCGAGAATTAATCAGAAACTATTTGTGGGACACAGTAACGGTCGTAAATATGAACCAGAGGCCAAGCATTTGAATTTTGATCGCATGATCATGGGGATGCTGCAAAGGTTGTAACTGTGAAAAACGGTCATAAGTCATTTTATTCTGTGCCGTTGTAACTTTGAACAGTCACTAAAAGAACTGTTGTAAGTTGAGGATTATTACTTATATAAAAACACTCTTGTGCATCACTTACTGAAGAACATAGGCTAATAAGACCTCATGGTTTTATAACTCTGCGATTGTGCAAAAATCCATGTATCTGAGCTTTTTAACAATCAGTATAAAGCAAAGTGAAGCATTTATAAATGAACTATGAAAGTGAAATTTTTTAGAAATAAAATAATTTAGCAATAACGATAGCACATAGGCTTATATACCGCCCATTGTACTTTAAAGCACTCTCTGGGCGATTTACAACGTAGAACCAATAATTATATATTGCCCTCAACAATCTTGGGTCCCCATTTTACTGACCTTGGAAGGATGGAAGGCTGAGTCAACCTTAAGTCCTGTCAGGATCGAACTCCAGACTGTGGGCAGTTTACCTGCAATATTGCATTGCAAACACAGCGCCACCAGGGCTCCTAGTAGATTTCTGAATGTTTTCCTATATTTATACAATTAAATAATGATTTAAAAATTATTCATTTTTTTTCTATTTGAAGACTGGGCATCTTGCGCTCACAACACAATGTATTGATTCAAATTATCTGAAATTTGTTAGTGATTCATAATTAAAAACATGGATTGGTATAATACATTTTTAGCATGAAGGAAAAGCAAGCAACAACTGCTGTCCTCTATCTCCCCCGCCCCCAATACACACACACACACACACACACACACACACACACACACACACACACAGAGTCCAGCAATCCAAACATCATGTGTTCTTTAGGCAGTGGGATATATTCAGAGGATTTGATGGGAATGCATATGTATAGGAATGTGGGGTCGTGCCAAAAAAATAAGTGCAGAAGAACTGTTCCTGTTAAGGGGAAATGCAGAATTTCTGTTTCGGGAGAAATCAAGGGAAGCAAAACGGCACGGTTTGGATATTTCCTTCCTGTTCTGTGCAATCTGTAAGATCAAGTTTAATGGACCGCAGAGCATGCCTTTTATTATTCCTAAGGCAAGGCATCCAGGCTTTCCAGACAAAAACAAAGATTGGGGTTTTGGTGGGGGAATAGGGAAAACATTTCTTTGTGCCATTATGCACAGATCCAAATGATAAGTGATCAGCTGAATCTGTTTCTTTGATAGACGTTACAGAATAGATGAAATTTTTAGCTTTGTTCTTCTCCCATGCTGTGCCTCATACACGGGAAAATCCATTTTCCCGGTTTTAGCATCATGCTCAATCTTATATGAATAGAATATGCTGGGATTATGAAATATTTATTAATGTAAAGTGGGTTCTTTAGAACATGGGTCACTATGTTGTGGCTGTCACATAAGACCCTTTGCTACATTCTCATCAGCCCATTGCTGACAATTGCTAGTTTCTTGCTGCTAATAGCGGCCTGCGGCCTGCGGCTAACTAATATAACCAAAGATGTTGCTTGACATGAATATTGTGATAGTTTTTCCGTAAACACTATACATTTGGGTCAAAGCATAAGCATGTCAAAAAGACTAATTCCTTAATAACATAATTACTAATAGCACATACTATACATTTCATATTGACTTGTTTGCCTTTATTCTTCTGTTTTTTTCTGTGCATTATCGTTAACTTTCTTATTACATGAGCATTGGGATTTCTTTCCCAAAGAATTTGGGAGGGCAGTGCATTCAACTGAGCTGAACTATGGTTTTAAATTTTTAAAATTAACTTTAGCCTTGCAACCTGACGCCAGTTCTTTGACCAATGTCCACACATGCTACAAACATTTCGGGGTAACTTATTGTAATTTGTAGTTCATTTAGATGTTTCAATTTCTTACTTTATTTATTTGTTTGTCAAACATATACAAGACAGCAGGCATAAGTATGAACATAAACATGAACAAAGGAAGTGAATACTAATAAATGGGGACAGTAAGACAGACGGTAGGCACGCTGGTGCGCTTATGCACACCCCCTTTATGGACCTCTTAGGAATGGGGTGAGGTCCACGGTAGAAAGTTTAAGGTTGAAGCTGTGAGGGTTTGAGGATGTAACAACATAGTCGGATAGAGCATTTATGTTTCTTTGGGTCTTTTTTTTTCTGTTTTGAGTCAAACATCACCCCTTATATTATAGGGATTATAGGGACAAATCCAGGCAGTTTTACAAATGATAGAAAATATTTGTGACTCGGATGGCAGATATTGGTGGTGGTTTGTTCTCTGAGCTTGCTGTATAGCTTCCGAAAGTTTTGCCACCAGAATGCTGGAATTTCAGTATCTCAGTACATTGCAGTGTAGTTTAAATTAAGTTTGAAAATGATTAAATAATCCCTTACATCAATGTTTCTACTTAAAATACACGCCAGGTTACTTAATTGCCTAGTAATGTTTTATCTATACAATATAATTGTCCAAAGCATATCATTACAAAGTGGCTATTCCTAATGAAGCAATTTGGAAAGCAATAAAGTAGTTTTAATATATATATATATATATAAACACTTTAGACCACTTACAGTTTCCATCCTTTTCTTTCTTGAACTTCAATCACTTTGTCTGTTCAGCTGCATCTATTATCCAAAAAATCAAAAATGCCTTTCTTACAAAGATTGATCTAGATGTCCCAGAAGATCTAAACTTGAAAGAGGAAAAAAAAAATAGAAAAATGTCTTGCAGACCTTTGTGTCAAGAAATCATTGGAATTTGACATCCCAAAGAGAAGGAGAGGAAATCTTGATGAGATAAGCCTTGTTATGATTGTTGCACTGTGTTGCCACTTTCTCTGGGTCCTTGTAGCTGCTGGTTCAGATTCCATGTGAGAACAATGATATGTTCTGTAGTACAGTTCTATACCAAGAACACTTGAAAAAGGAGATGCTAGATTAACAGATTATGAAAAAAAATTATTTGAGTGGAGACTCTTTAGTCTTGAGGGATTAAAAAAAAAGGAGAGAATTTGCTTCACCCAAGCACCTCACTTAAGTTGACTGAATTTGTTTTTTACGTGTCTGTCGGATTCCAATATTTTCTAGGCAGTTGCATGAGATTTGATTTGATTTTAATTTTATTATTTTAATATTTTATTATTTTTTTGCTGTTCTTTTAAGGTTTTCTTCTTTCTAAAAGGGGAATACAGCAGCAGTAAAACAAATTCTGGTTTTCCGGTACAGTGCTATAGCTATAACTTTTCTGTATGATTATATAAAATTCTGCTCTGGAGTTATAAATGTATCTGAAGGGTGGTGCAGAGTTCAAATGGTTAATCTGTGGCAGACAGATGAAAAAAATGGTTTGAACAAAAAAAGGACTTTGATTGCAATCTCATTAGAGTGTTTTTACATTCCTTGATAATTTGAACACTCAATGTGTGTGTACCTGACATGATCGGTCAACTAAATATATGGAGATATAAACTGGGGTATTGGCTGATAAGGGAAAATAAAATCCTACCGTTACTGGTAGCTTAATTCTAATTTTTGCATATGAGCTTGTTTCTATCACAGAAAGCACAACAGGATGATAGGCTGAAATAGGAATATCCTCCTTAATTCCTCTTGGGAATTAGGTATAATTAATTCATCTTGGGATACTTGCACGTCCACACCAGGATTTCCATTATGAATGAATTTCTTCCTATAAAGACACCCATGAGAGTATTCATGCAATCAAGGTAGAAAAGTAAATGTTGATAACATCTAGCATTGCTTTGAACTTCCTGTGGACTTACTGAAACCAAAGCTTGTCCAGTTGTCTAGACAGAGGTTTTCCTTTCTGAAGAAAACAACGGCTGAAGCTTTTCTTCTTCACAGCAATCAAAGATTTCCCTTGATGGTTATTTTTAGCTGGAAGCACTTCGTTTCATCCAAGTTCTGAGAAATTTTCTATCAATAGATGAAGAATTGGACAGTTGTTTAGTAAAGTCTGGAAGTAAAACCCCACAAGCTCTGTAGCTGCTGTGTTAAATCTTATAAGGGGATTTCATGTTGGTGTGGTAGTTAAGACACAGAGCTGAAAACCAGGGATCTGTGAGTTCTGGTCCTGCCATAGGCATGAAGCCAGCTGCGTGACCTTGGGCCAGTCACTCTCTCTTAGTCCCAGGAAGCAGACAATGGCAAATCATTTCTGAAAAACCTTGTTGAGAAAACTGCAGGTTCTAGTCAGTCCACGAGTCAACGAACACACACACACACACACACACACACACACACACACACACACACACACGGCTTTTCCTATTTCCTTCCTTTAATATATTTTTTTCTACTGTTTTCGGTAGAGTTAAAAAATGTGCCCATTGAATTCCACAGTTGTACCAGAATAGCTTATCAGGGCAAGAAATATTTGCAGCAGTAACTTACTATACTTTGTCTACATCTCTGTTACTGAACATATTTGTTTGTCAAATAGGAGCTGCATCAGAGTATTGCAATGCGGGGGGTTTCTGCTTGAAGTTCCAGCAAGCCCCCAGCATATCCCATCTCTCTCTCTCTCAAATAATAGATTCTGTGCCCATGGTGTATATGTAATGGATTTCTCAAGATCCAGGAAAGGGGGTGGCAGATTGCAAAATATTAAGCATCAGGACATCAGGGAAATCAGCAGCATCTTCTCCACTGACGCAGTTTGCAAGAGGATTGAGGAATCGCAGCCCACGTAAACTTAACTGATAAATGGGTCGGCAGGTCGGCAGTTCGAATCCCTAGCACCGTGTAACGGAGTGAGCTCCCGTTACTTATCCCAGCTTCTGCCAGCCTAGCAGTTCAAAAGCATGTAAAATGCAAATAGAAAAATAGGGACCCCCTTTGGTGGGAAGGTAACTGTTCCGTGCGCCTTTGGCGTTTAGTCATGCTGGCCACATGACCATGGAGACGTCTTTGGACAGCGCTGGCTCTTGGGCTTTGAAACGGAGATGAGCATTGCCCCCTAGAGTCGGGAACGACTAGAATGTATGTGTGAGGGGAACCTTTACCTTTATCTAATTCTCTGTGAGAATCTAACCTTTTTGGCTGCAAGAAGTTGCTCAAGGCTTGACAGCACAATCCATTTTACTGATCAGTTGGTTTCTGATTCTCTCTGCCCATTTCCCCCCTTAAAGGTCTATTTCCCCACCACCTCTTTTTAAAAATTGTACACCACAATCATATGGATAGTCCCCAGTCTTAGAATAATCTGGAAAGTAAGTTTCATTCTTCTCGCTCTTAAAAAATGGAAGCTGGATAGAATTATTTATTTATTTCTTTATTGTATTTATATGCCGCCCAACTCCCAGAGGATAGAATTGTGAGATAGTTGGTATAGTGTAATGCAGAATGCACTTTGGTTGCACTACCAGTTTAAATAGTGGAAAATTTGAACCAGTTAAAAATGGAGTCTAAAATGGACAATTTCAACAATGCATTAGCAATAATATAATGGTGATAGCTAAGCTCAAATAACAGGTTCATTCAGAACAGTTTCTCCTGATTCGTTGTTACCTAGATATAGTTAATTTTCTCATGATCTCCAATGACCACTCTGATTATTTTAGTAGGCCTTGAGGTGCGACCGATAATTTAAGATCTCTCCACCAGCATATTCTCCTTGGCTGCTTTAATAAAATAAAATCAATGAACAACAAGAACTCTTGATTCTCCAAAATCTCCAAAGAATTTGACTGTATCATCAGGACTAAATTGTGCCAATAAGCATGTGCCAGTCATTCCTTTCAGTGTGTTCCATTTCAGCTATGTGGAGATGTGATTCCCTCTGCTCTTACATTATGTACTTTGATCTCTCCTATTTGATTAGGACCTTTAGAGCAGATAGGATTCCTGAAGAACTATGTCTGCAAGCATTCTCTTTCAGACAAACATTAGACAAGACCTGGTAGTTTTGTGTAAAGGATAGAAGTGTCATCTTTAATCTTACTTATGACTCTAATGTGTCTGCATGATTATGGCAAGGATAATATTGAGATCATGGAATGTACAGTGAGAATGAACTGTTATAAATTGTTTGGCATGATTTCCCAAAAGCTGGGTATTTCTCATTCTGATTCTGATTTTCAGATCAACTATTAGTTCCAACTTTTCATGAAATGTAGGTTTGAAAGTCAGAATCCACAAGAAAAATAAAAATGCTCCTTAGCTTATGGATTCCAGATTCCAAAAAATGTAACAGAAGTGATGAGAACCATGCAGAATGATTAAAAACACATTTTTTAATATCTTCTTTTTCAGCTGTTATGTCAAGAAGTCAAGAAGGACCAGGAGAGATGGGAAAAGCAGTTCTCATTCCCAAGGATGATCAGGAAAAAATGAAAGAGCTTTTTAAAATCAACCAATTTAATCTTATGGCTAGTGACATGATTGCATTCAACCGAAGTTTGCCTGATGTAAGATTAGAAGGGTGAGTTGATATATAGATATTGGCACTTAAATGCTTTGTTTATATTTCCACATGTGGTTATACTGTACAGAAATCAATCCATTTGAGCTCACTGTGAATTCTGGGCAATCGTGCTGTGAAATGCTACATAAATGCCTTGAACTTCATAGTTGTGGTACTGGCATCTTTACCATGTATGAATCATGATATATAGATAGTGGGGAAAGACATGAGCTGGGTAACAAAGCCTGGTTTGAATCTTGTGCCACAAGAAACCAAGGAGTCCTGAATGAATCCTGAATCCAAGCACTAGATTGTTGGATAGAAATTGCTAGTATGTCTGGAAAAAAACAACAACAAGCATTAGGCATAAGAATGAAGTTGCTCAGAAAATGCATATATGCAGGTATAAAAGCTAGATAAACTCGGGAATATATGTTGTTTATAGAATTGTGGCAGACAGGCTGTCTTATAGGAGATAAGGAAATCTGTAGGGAAATTATTGATGGAAATGAATGTAAATATTTCATATGGATTCAGAGAGCCGTGCAGGTATACAGAACTGAAAATGGTAATGAGAATGTGTGTTGATTATCTAAACTGATGTGGGGGACAGGGGGAGACAGGTCCTTGTTGGTATGCTCTGTACTTTGTGTTTCACTGGCACAATGATAGAATGCAGATAAGTATCTAGACTCTGTTGAGTATTTCGAACAGAAAATAGATATAGGCGAACAATACCTCTAAAATTAACCAACCTGTCAAGTGTTTTTCTATATATTTGAAGGATGTCTATGGAGATTCTCAGTCATCCAGGTCATGGTTGTCCCAAAGGTGCTTTTTCAAGAGGCAAATGAAGAAGCTTCTTGGATGAGAAGCAAAACATCTTCAAAGAAAAATCAGAAAGCCCAGTTGCCTCTTGAAAAAGCACCTTTGGGATATTTGAAGGATACTTTGTGAAAAATGATTTAAATGCCTTCAGTTTTGAAGTCTTTTGCTGGTCCAGCTCTGTGGATGACATAATGGCCTTGCCTCTGCTGATGCTTTTCACTTAGAATTGGCCACTACTACAACAGCTGCAAGTTTCCATGCTTCTGATAGTAAGAAATACTACTCCTTCTCCTGCTGCTTTTGCAATGGTAGGATCTCTGCATTTTCACTGTAATTGTTCTAAATACAGAAATTCATTACTAAAACATTACTGAACATAAAGTTTATAGAATAAGGGGATGATTATGCTGAACAGCAGAGATACTAAAAGCATGTTTGAACAATATAATGTGAAATCCAAGGTCAATTTGTGTAATATGATGAGTCCATGTGTATCAGTACTGTCAAGCAAAGACAACAATACTCTTTGTTCATACTGATATTCTTATATAAGATCAAAGTACTTGATCACACCCATAGCTCTTGAGCTGTGTAAACAGCTAACAAACAAACAAAGAAAAATGCAGAGTCCTCAGTTATAGGTATTCCATTTCTAAACAGCTTCACCCTGGGGTAACTAATTGATGGTATTTTGCTTGTGTATAGTAGCCGTTATTTTTTACATTTTAGTTTGAACATGATAAAAAACAGGATTTAAAGAATGAAAGATAAAAATGTGTGATGGTTACCTTCCGTATTATCCCAGATGCTTTGTGGCAGAAAGGTGGTATCCTGGTTTCTGTTCACGTTATATTTTTTGATCCATGTTTTGATGTTTCCAAAACCAGGTGTTGGGACATTGTTCAGCAGGGTAGAGATAATTTTTGCCAGATGGAAGATTTTTCTGGATCCGAAATGAATCACTTTACTGTAGCCTTCATCCAAAAAGTGGTTGAAGCCTCTGAGAAGCACACTTGAGGAATTCTTTCAGCAGAGGTGGCTTTTTTGTATATGGCAAATGATTTTTTTTTGGATGCTTCAGGTTCCTCTTTTTTAAATAGTAATGCAAAATGAAAAGAAAAAATAGAAAATGCAAAAAAGAAAAGAAAAAAATAGGGAAAAATAAGAATATAATAAAGAAAAACAAAGAAGTATATAAAGCGATCACTTTCTCCTTCATTACCTGTCAAACAATTTTAGAAACTTGCCACCTTCTCTTAAAATATAAAAAATGATCTCTTCTTCCAATGTCCCCTTATCTGTAAACAAATAATAGCCTAGAATTTGAGTTCTTTTCATTTTTTTCTTGTCCCTTCTCACTAAATTCTTCAAAGCTTTGACAAGTCTCTTTTGTATATCCAATATAGGAAAGTTACTGTATTCAAGTCACTCTTTTGGTTTATTATTTTCTTTATTCCTTTTGATTATTGGACATCAGCCAATTTCATTTATGTGTCCAGTGTGGTATGTTTTTCCATATTTTTGTAGCCTATCATTTTAAAATTCACTCTGAGATCAATCTTACTTTTATCCAGTAAAACCTGTTCCTCTTTCATAACACCTTTTAAACACAGTCTATAGAATCAGACACTCTTAAAGTTAACTTCTGTGCCCATGTTCAAAAATATCCTTCAATATGTCCAATGTTAAAATATTATGCTCCATTCTGTATTAGTAAGTCCAGTTTAAGTGTTCTCCTTGAATTGTAATTCTGTTTTATTTGTAATTGTTTTAATTGTAATTCTGTTTTAATTCTGTTTCTGAATTGTAATTCCAGTTCTGTTATTCATTTAATAGCAATAGAAAGAGAAGCATTTTTCCATGGGAAGGATTAGTCCATTTGTAACTTTCCAAAATCCAAGTCTAAACACCCTTTTTTTCTGTTTATTCCAAAAGAATTGTATAAGTCATTAAACTTATATTTAAAACTTCTTTCACTAAGGATTGAAGGAAACTGCCCTGGTCCTGTAAAACCTGTCTATTCGAAGGTTCCTAATAGCTGAAAAGCAGTTAACAAGCAATTTCTGACAGCAGTTAGAAAACAATTGTGTCCTTTTGAAAGGTGCCAACTATGTTTGAGCAGAAAAATTGTCTTCCAGAGCTCTAAACTTTTAAACCTGCTGGAGACTGCTGTCTTGTGGTCTTTTCATAATGAACAACTGTCTGGAGCACTTGTGGAAAATCTCAATTCCTCTCCTTGTCCAGCTCTTCATTCTGCTGCAGTCATTGATGCCATTAAAATCTGAGCCTCCTCAATTCACCATTTCTTTCCCCAAAGTCCGCAGAAATTTCTTCCCTTTTCAGTTTCTCTGTTTTTTTAAACGGTATGCCACCAGAGTGGTTCTGAAGACAGCCAGCTTCTAATATTAATGTAATTTATTTGGTTTTATCTTAGTGTGATATATGGATTTAGGCAATACAATTCAAATCTTGATTTATGGCTTAATAATATATATGAAGGGACATGGTGGCTCAGTGGTTAAGATGCTGAGCTTGTCAATCAGAAAGGTTAGCAGTTCGGTGGTTCAAATCCCTAGTGCCGCGTAACGGAGTGAGCTCCTGTTACTTGTCCCAGCTTCTGCCAACCTAGCAGTTTGAAAGCAT
>JANHJO010010358.1:174396-184742 GCA_032468235.1 Pseudoxyrhopus heterurus
TTTTAAATCTCTTTGTTTAGCTTAAACAAACTTCGTTGTATGTTCTTTCGTAATTGCATTTGGCAGATTTTCTGAAGCTCCCATTGGAGAATTATGTAAGAAATTTGCAAGTGCCCGTAAAAATTATTAGAATGGAGCAACGGTCGGGACTGATTCGAGCTCGGCTTAGAGGTGCTGCCGCTTCTAAAGGCCAGGTCATCACTTTCTTGGATGCACACTGTGAATGCACTACAGGTTGGCTGGAGCCCCTGCTGGCAAGAATAAAGGAAGACAGGTGAGAATTAAGAACAGGTCCTGTTACTATGACAGCCTCTACTACTCTCTCTTTTTTTTCGGAGTCTGTTTGTTATTAACCACTCTTTCCCTGCTGTTTGTATCTCAACTACCAGAAATGTCTTGCTTCAATCAAAGAACAGAAGAATGCTATATATTCTGTCTGCTTTTAGTATGCTGCTGGAAGCCCACATACTGTACTTTGCTGATGGCTTTAAAACTTCCTGCTTAATGGATCCATTTTTCATCTGATTTGTCAGTTAAAAGACCCACTGACAGCCAGTGTGAAATATGGATTTGCACCAGGAAGATCTGGATTCATTCACTGAAGTATTTTGCAGTAGTTAAGATTCCTCTAAGAGTTGTTTATGTGAGTGTTGCTTTCAGTTTCCACAGGGAAGGTGAGGTAAGAATATAATAGTATCCAAACATTTGTTTTCTGTGGCCCAGTCATCCATTATAATCAGGAAAAAAAATCTCAGATGACATAAATACTAATTTGTGGAAAATGCAGAGAGCAAATACAATCTCAGAACTTTTTCTGTTATCTCACATGGGAAATGCTTTATGACCTGTTCAGAGACATTCAAAATAAAAGGTGGTACTTCCCTCTCACAGTTGCCTGCTATTTTATTCACACACAAAGGTATGTAGATGTACTTGAATAAAGCCTATGCATTCCATTAATTAAGATTTTGCTAAGTTAATAGTTCCAAAACAATAGAGCCTGCAGTTATCCAAGAATACACAAATGAAAGCATATCTTCGCATAGTTTATATGTGATATGTAAGATAGGGGCTACACATATGGATGGTTTTCAAAGGGAATTTTTAAAAGGATAAGATTATCAATAGCTTCTAGCAGTTACTATAGCAGCGTATCTACAGTACATATAACTTGCCGTATCGAAAGCAATTACTTGGAAACGCAACTGGGAGGGTGCTGTTGTACTCAAGGCCTGCTTGTTGAATTCCTACAGCAGTGAAGCTTTTGGACTTGGCATGTCAGAAATTTGGAAAATGCCTACTTTGACTCTACTGATGTGTCTCTCACACCCATGCACCCCTGAACAATAGAGAAACAACTCTATCTCCACCCCATCTTGGTCTAGTGGCACTATGTGGCAGTGCCTCATGCCATTCCCTTAAAACTCATGAGCCTTGAGGAATGGCGGAATTGCCTCTGCCATATACCACTTACTTTCAAGCAATGCTCTCTTTTCTGTTGACCGGCATTCAGCCATACTATGCACCAAATTGCTCTCCTGGTTCCCAGCTAGGTCTTCAAAGTTTTCCAAAATGTGAGCAGAGTCAGGACTAGCCGTTATTTACTTATTTATTTTATTTATTAGATTTGTTTGCTGCCCATTTCTCCTCGGGATGACTCTGGGGGGGGGGTCTTAGTAGTAATCTTAGTAGTGTGTTGTTCCAGGGTGTAGGAGCAGTCAAGGAAAAGGCATGATTCCTGAGTCCCACTAACTAAAAATCCCTAGTAGATGGAATCTGCAGCGTGTTCTTCCTGCCCAGCAATAATGGAGTGGTTAGAAACAATGGGAGTAAGGTGGTCCCACAAATACCCTGGACTCATGGCATGTAGGGCTGTATAGCTGATAACCAGCACTTCGAATTGCACCCAAAAGCCAGTGCAGTTTGCAGAGCAAAATATAAGCATTGAGAGACAAACCCGTAACTGCTGACATTGCTGCATTCTGGAACAAATGAAGCTTACATTGGCATTCTTCAACCCACACCCCTCCCCCTAGAAAGGATATCTTAACCTGCCCCTGGTTCTCTTAGCATCAGAAGAAAACAACAACTCAGTGAAAAGACAATACATGATATACGTGAAAAGTTGGATACGTTGGATAGATCACTCAAACGTTGATAATTTCATAGAGCCATAGAATTGGACGTGGCCACTGAGATTATTGCAGGCAAATCCCTCTTCGATGGAGTCAGTGAAATGAAATCATGTCGACAGATGGATGTCTAGCCTCTTGTATATTTTTCCGTGGTTCCAGTCATTAATTGCATTGTGAACTGAATCTGTCATCTTTGTTTCCACATTTATAGTTTGAATTCTACATACCCAATTTGCTTTATGGTTTTCCCCACACCTCCCCTTTCTCATTAGGTTTCTTGGAAGTGTATGTTTCTGATTGTTTTCTAGCCGATAGACCTTACATGGTGAAAAACTATTTCTATTTTTGCCTTCATCGGTACAGCTAGATTTTGAATCCAAAAATAAATAAAAGCTTCTTTATACAGCGGATGAGGGGAAACCCAATGAATCTGTGACTTCTTATTAATAGTTTGTATATTGAGCTTATCCATTTGGGGTTTGCACAGGGAAAACATATGCTGTGTATATTGAGCTTATCCATTTGGGGTTTGCTTGAGGAAAACATATGCTGTGTTCTGGGGTAAAAAAAAGAAGCAGCAGCAAGACCCAAAGAGAATTGCGCGTATTTATATGTTATGGATTTCGCAAGGTATGGATGTGCTTAATGTGCCATGAATAATATGTCTGGATTTTAAAAACAGTAATCCACTCAAATGCTTGTGGAAGCAGGTATTTGTTTTTTCCTAACTTGGTCACAGTTCATATCTCCAAACGGATGCTGCAATCTCTGGAGCTTTCCCTAGTTTCAGTTGCCAAGGCTGCATGGATAAATCTTCAGATATATTGTTAACCATGTTTAGGAAAGGGAGCAGAGAGTGGCTATAACTAGAGTCTCATGCTGTCCTGCCTTCATGCTTACTTCTCCTGAGTAGATTTTGAATGTATTTATTTAATCAAGGTGTGAATAGATTTCAAAAGGGATTCAGCCCTTTACATATAGCCTTACCTCTCTGGATGTGTGTGTTTGGACCAGGCAGAGTTCCTTGCCAGGAAAATACGTTTGCATATTTATTTTTGTTTTTTTTTTAGGAAAATTGTTGTATGCCCAATTATTGATGTAATCGGTGACGACACATTTGAATACATGGCTGGATCAGACATGACTTATGGAGGATTCAACTGGAAACTCAATTTTCGTTGGTACCCTGTTCCCCAAAGAGAAATGGACAGAAGGAAAGGAGATAGAACTTTGCCTGTGAGGTAAGTAGTAGAGACAGAGGATGTTTTATGAGCATTAATTGGTGTGGGTGTGTGTGTGTGTGTATGTGTGTGTGTGTGTACCTATGACTATATGTATTTATAAGATTTAAGTTTTCTTACAGGGAATCACATACCACTTAGATCAGGAAAATATATGGTGAACTTAATTGTGGTAGGCAATGATGAGTGAATGTATAGAGGGAACAAGCAGGAGTTTGGCAATGGAATTGTAGGGGAAAACCTTAACAAAACGTCCCTCTAAATGTCCCTTTAAATCAACACTGTATTCATAAGCTGAGAGCCTCAGCAGGAAGCCAAAAGAAATCAAAGCTTATAACTGATGGTCACTTCAAAAATAATGAAATTCTGACCTGCAGCTCTTGGACTATGTTTAATGCTCCCTGAAAACAACCTGGCGTGTATTTGTGGCAAGTTCAAACTTGTGAATTTTCAAGAAAAAGAAAAACCAGAGGATTAGAGTGGTGTGCAGTGGTTAGAATGCAGTATTGCAGGCTAATTCTGCTGACTGCCAGCGGTTCAATCCTCACCGGTTCAAGGTTGACTCAGCCTTCCATCCTTCCGAGGTGGGTAAAATGAGGACCCAGATTGTTGGGGGCAATTGGCTGACTCTGTAAACTTCTTAGAGAGGGCTGTAAAGCACTGTGAAGCAGTGTATAAGTCTTAAGTGCTATTGCTATTTCAGCAGAGAAGAGAGTGAACATTGATCAGATCAAAGAAAGTGCTACAATAGACAGAGAAAGTAACTAAGGAGGAAACCAAGGAGCCATCCCAATGGGTTGGAGTGAATACAAGAAGTAAGATATAGAGAAGATACTATGGACTGCTGAGATTCAGCTTTCAGGATCTCTCGGAGCCTTTAGGAAAATAAAAAGAAAAATTGAGGAGTAGGAGGATAGTGGGTCCTGAAGGACAGAGAGAATACAGCTGCGTTCTGCAAGAAGGCAAAGAGAAACTGAAATTATAAGAATGTGAAGCAAATCTGTGTTAACCAGACGCAGCAGCTTGTAAAGGGTGTTAACTGCTAAGATGGTGAGTTATGAAAGAAGGGCTTCTCAGAGGTATCAAGTCAAAATGAATCAGATGTATCAGGGCTGTGAAACTCCCAGCCCATGGGCCAGATGCATCGCGTGCTGGCCACGCCCATGCCTGGTTTAGCAAAGGGGGGGGGGGGAAGTCCCGATGATATTGCCATGACGCTGTGAGTTTGACACCCCTTAGATCTATCAATGACAAAACTGATTATATATTTGTAGCGCAAGTTTAACTAAATTCAAACAGAACATACAAGTCCTCTTATATCACATAGGAAAATGGGTTTAGACATTTAAAACATTTATAAGAAAAAAAGTTAAATAATTAATTTAAAAATCAGATGAAACAATTTTAATAAATATAACCGACAATCTCCAATATATCAAGAAAAGGACAAATAAGTAGTGGTTGGTGGCCATGGACAATGGAAGGGAGGAGAAAAATGAGCCATGAAAAGTTCCTCCTTTAAGATTTTTTTTAAAATATTTTTTTTGTTTCGATATTACACTTTTCTCTATTCATACTATTTTTTAATGTCAGCTTAAAGAATGTAAAGTGACCGTATGTTTATAATAAACTTTTATTTATATAAAAAAGAAATGAAGTCAACCAACTAACCGTGTGTTGACAAATGGTATAAAAAACAACGGATAGAATCATATTACCTTTGACTTTGAAGATCTAGGAAGAAACTAAAAAGTGATTTCTTATGTGAAAGATTAGAAAGGGGAAACATATTGAGTGTAGAAGGCAACTGAGGTAAATAGTATTCAACGGAGTACAGATTTTGGGGATCATGACCTGAAAACTTAAGAAAAACTACTTGATATGTTTTTGGTCAAAGCAGGGCAAACAAAGACACAAATCTTTGTGTCCAAAATGAAACCCATGGGAGTTAGAGATTAATTCTCTGTAAACATTTTGCTCATAATAGAAAGAAATATTATTCAATGGGAAGTATTACTTAGTAAAAAGTAGAAAGTGCATCAAAATAGCATTTTACTTATATTTAATTAAAATTAAATACACTTAATATAATTACTTTTCAGGTAATTAATCAAATTTAACTTTTGGAGAATTCTGGGAATTGCGTATGGTCCCGGGCCTTAAATTGTTCTAGGTCACCATGCATGGGCTGCAAACATCTATGTTTTTTTAAAAAAAAAACATAATAAAGGTAGTCCTTGACTTACAACAGTTCATCTAGTGACCGTTCAAAGTTACAACGGCACTGAAAAAAGTGACTTAAGATCATTTTTTACCCGACCTTTGTAGCAGTCCCATGATCATGTGATCAAAATTTAGAAGCTTGGTAACTGGTTCGTACTTATGACCGTTCCTGTGTCTCAAGGTCATGTGATCACCTTTTGCAACCTTTTGACAAGCAAAATCAATGGGGAAGTCAGATTCACTTAACAACTGTGTTATTAACTTACCAGCTTCAGTGATTCACTTAACTGTGGCAAGAAAGGTCGTAAAATGGGGCAAAACCGCTTAGCAAATGTTTCACTTAACAACAGAAATTTTGGGCTCAATTGTGGTCATAGGTCGAGGACTACCTGTAACAGAGTTGGAAGGGACCTTGGAGATCTTCTAGTCCAATTCCCTTGCTCAAGCAGGACACTATACCATTTCAGACAAATGGTTGTACAATCTCTTCTTAAACACTTCCAGTGTTGGAGCATCCACAATTTCTGGAGGCAAGTTGTTCCACTGATTAATTGTTCTAACTATCAGGATTTTTTTTTCATATTTCTAGCTTGGGGTTGTCTTCGATTAGTTTCCATCCATTGCTTCTTTTTCGACCATCAAGTGCTTTGGACAATAAGGTTGATACTCTTTGTGGTAGCCTTTTTTTATTGTATTTATTTTTATAAAAATACTTTTTATTGAATGTTTTTTTAAATAATAAAAGACAGTACAAACTAAACTCAGAAAGAAAAAGAAAAATATAGAATAAAAAGTGCAAGAAAAGGGAAGAAAAGAGGAAAAAATAAGAAAAAGAGAAAAATAGTATTTAAAGAAGTGACTTCTGATCTTCTCGACACACAGAAACAAACTTAGTGATTCTTTATAAGATTACATACAAAAATCTCTTATTTTTATAATTCATCTCTTATTTATACCCAAATGCATAAATCATTAACACCTCACTCCTGGTGTCAGCAAAAAGACTATCAAGGGTTCCCCGATTTTTATAGAAGCATGCTTTATCGATTAACATACCTTGATCAAACAAGCCAACTTTGTATTCCTCCCCTTTGCTTCTAACAATCTTGATCTTTAATTCAGATGTCCTGGGATTTGATTTGTCTGCAGTTTTTCTTTTTCCCATTGTGAAGGTTCTTTGCTTTCCAAGGACCAGACACACCACAGGGTAACAAAACTATACAAAATGCTTTATTGGAACACATACCTTCCCCAACAGCAAGCTATTGCTCTGGTCATCACCATCCTTCTACGTTTTACAAGCGATAAGCTTTGCCATGTGAATATGTCTTTAATACTCGGTCTTTTGATACTTATTCTTTTACTACTTAGTTCAAACTAAGGTCTCAGTGTCTTTAAAGTAATGCACAATCTTTGTCTTTTTCCAAATGTTCTTGCACTAGTTGGGATGAGGTGCTGCTTCAGTGTGGTCACTCATTTTTTTAGTTGCTGCCAAGCTGCAGGCAAAAGTCCAAGCTCCAGACAGAACTTCCACCAGGATGTGCTTCTCACTGTAGCTTGTGGTCCTGACAGTTGAACAGTCCTGTACTATCTGCCAATCTGTAGACATTGGTTCTGCTTCATCTTCTGTAGGCCATTTGCCTTTAGCGTTCCTGATAACCTCAGTTTCTTTCCCATTTTGCCTTAGCATTTGCTTTTGTAAACTCAAAGACTAGAGAGGGTGAAGCTGCCTCTGGATGTCAGCACGTCCTTGAAAATATTAAGAGTGTGGCTTAATTAGCCCAGCAGCTGGAACACCAGCTTACATGCTTGTTAGTACAGGTCTAAGAGAAATGTGTGTGGTGGGGGATGGGACTTGTCTGCATGATTGCAGCTGCTTTTCAAACAAGCATGTAGCAAAGGCCTCTTCTCAAAGGCTTCTTCAGGGCTTTAACAAACTGTTTTGTAAATCCATAAGGAGTCATCATCCATGCCATTCTCCTGGTTTATCATTTGTGTTTCCATTTTAGTTGTCATCTCTGTTTTATAAGCCACATTTTTTTTTTATTTTCCAGCATTTCAACAAATTCTTTCTTTTCTAATATTTCTGCATCAGATGAGGTTTGTTTCAGCTCTTTCAGATCATCCAAGGTATTTTTAAATCTGGCATTTGTTCTTTAACATCTTTTGGAAATAATCTATCAATAGAAGCAGATGTTGTTGATATTGTGGCTGCTAGATTTCTGCTCTATTCAAATATCTTCAGGAGTATTTAAAATTTAAAACTACTTTCTGTCATTTTGTCCCAATACTAAAAAAACCTATTTTTTTCTTTTTCCATTTATGCCTAGGATCTTTAGTCCCTAGTGTAGTGGTGTCGAACCTTTTTAGGTTCAAGTGCCAAAATCGCACACGTGCAAGCGTGTGCGCGCTCCCGTGTGCCCCCACCCACAATGCAATGCGGCTCCCCCTCTGCGCATGCGCGCGCTCCCGTTTTTAGCTCAAAAAATGTGCAACAAACAGCTGTTTTTTAGCTAAAATGGGTGGGCGCGCATGCAGACGGGGGGCATGCATGCACACAGGGGTGTGGGGGGCGCCCCCCACATGCATTTGTGTGCCCCCTGCCCATTTTGCATTTTTGAGCTAAAAATGGGCAGGGGGCGCGCATGCGCACGGGGGGCACCGGGGGGCTCACGGGCCCCCCGCACCCCTGCACGCATGCATGCGCCCCCACCCGTTTTTAGCTCAAAAAACACAAAAAACAGTTGTTTTTCGTGCGGTTTTTGAGCTAAAATGGGGCGCACGCGCATGCGCAGGGGGCTGGGCATGCCGGCCGCCGTGGCTCCACATGCCGTTGTGGCCACACGTGCCATAGGTTCGACACCACGGCCCTAGTGTCTACTTTCTGAAATCACAAAGTCTCAAATTTCTGTTATGACTTAAGGTAGACTAAACACTTTTAGTTCTCATGAAGATGTTATTTATTTATATAATTATTTTCAAAATCTTATAGCAAAAGTCCTACCATTTCAAATTGTTTGGCCCCTTCAGTCATTTGTGACTTTATTCAAATTACAATCTTATAATGCCCTTTGCCATTTTTTTAAAGTTATTTTCATTCTAAAGCTTATAGTTATTTGTTCTTTTATTCTGGTATCAAGGTAAACTGACCAGGTAGCTTTGCAAACTTGCTTTTTTTTGAAGATGCCTTTTAGTTTTAAGTCAGTTAATTAGTAAGTAATTTCCCAAAGTGATTAGAAATTAGTGAACCCAGTGTCCTTAAAACAACTCCTATCAGTTGAGATAGTGATTGCTTTTCTTCACCCCCCAGTGCTCAAGCCCATGGAAACTGCTGTCCTGCAAAGAGCAGCTGTTAAGAGCACAAGTGGGTGATCTCCTGTCCTCTCCTTATCCAGAGAAGTTCTGTGGGGCCAGTTCTTCTTGCCAGTCATTTGTTGTGGCCACAATGTCATCTCCACTTGTTTGGAGATGTGCTGACTCGCTATTCCTCACTGAGAAGTCCCCCAAAATAATAGTAACTTTAACAGGGACAGTAGCAGGTAGGGAATCAGACCATCACAAAGTAGAACCACTACTTCATTTGAGTTGGAAAGCATACTTTTATTTTGATGCAATTTAAAATTCCACACTTTAGGCTTTATCAAGAATATACTTTTTTCTGCGCTCCTATTGACTGTAGTAGACAAAAGTTTGCATCACAGTTCATTAGATTTTTAGAGTTCATAGATTCATTCCAAACAAAAACAAAAACAGAAGAACAAAAAGCATAGTAGCAATTCCTCTGGAAATGAGCAACATTGTGCAGTATCTTTCCAAAGTAGGGTGTATCATACAACTATATCAGTTTCTTTTCAATTAAAATAAAATCCCACTTAATGAAATTTTACCTTTGTTTAATCTTTCCAAATGGATCTTCTGCTAATATTACAGTAGCAGCTCACAATAATATTTACTTTTGTGGTAGTTGGTTATTGCTGCCTGTGAAGGAATATATAGGAATCTTGTACTTAGGAGTGTGAATTTTTTTTAATAAAACATCGGAGTGATTTAGTATAAAGCACCTCTAAGAATCATAATAAAGCTTAACTTAGTGCGAATGTTTTGCCCCTCTTGTTTATTGTACTTGCTGTTGATTCGATTAACTGTGATGGATGGAATAATGTGTGGAAGAACATTTATAATTCTGGTGCAATTGGTATACCATCGCTTAGTAGATGTTAAGCTTACTGGACACTTAAGCACTGTAGAAGCAGAAGGAAGGTATTAAAATGGCACAGCCCATAGATTAATGAAGTTCAACTGTGCTTTGACAGCATTTGGGGAATTTATTGACACCGTGATAAGTGATTCAGTCAAAACCCTGAAAAGGCTGTGGCATAGAAATGTCTGATACACTTGGCCCTGTCCAGGTGATGCAGAGCTCTCGTACAGAATAGCTAAATGGACTTCTGAATTGTTTAGCATGGAATGATTTCAACAGAGTTAGAGTGACACTTTGATGAACACAACACAGAGTCTTTCTAAAGACCACATTATATTGTGACATTAGTGATGGTGCAGAAAACCACACCTCATTGCATCTGCTTTGCTGGCCATTCCTGGATCTAGATTGCCTGGAATGTTGTATGGTTTTTAAAATTGTCATGTGGTTTTAATTATATATAGATATATTTTTTTATTGTTGTATTGTATTTCTGCTGTGAGCCGCCCAGAGTCCCTTGGGAGTTGGGCGGCATATAAATACAAC